>CM038214.1:326366075-326602584 GCA_021442155.1 Cymbidium sinense | reverse complement strand
TTACTTATATTTGTGAATATGATTGAAGGTATGATTGATTCATGAAAAATCAATTGAATTTGGTTTTGGAATGAAGGAATTTGGCTAAGTCCATGGAGTTGGGTAGTGTGGCATAGGTTTGGATTTTTGATTTAGTTTGATTTAAATGTATATTTCATTTAAATTTATGAAGATGATTGAAAATATGATTGATTTAGGAGAAAATCAATTATGTTTGACTTGATTTGGATTAAGATTTGGCTAAGTCCATGGATGTATAAGGTGAAGGGTTTTGATTTAATTTGATTTAGTTTGATTTAGTTTTGATCATTTGAATGTAGATTTGATTTATCTTTAGGAAGATGATTGAAGATATAAATTGATTATGAGAAAATCAATTAATTTTGGAATGATTTGGAATAAGATTTGGCTAAGTCCATGGATAGGTCATAGAAGGGTTTCAAGTTTGATTTATCATGCTTCAATCATTTTGGAATTTGGGTTGGATTTGGATTTGAATTTGATGCTTGAATTGAACTTGAGGTTTAGTTTGAGAAGATGAACATGATTGGATTTAGGGTAGTGGATTATCCTAATCTAAGGCATAACCTAATCCTATGGTTAACCCTTCTAAGTCTTTATGTTAAGGGTTTACCTAATTGTTAGAAGTGTCTTATTACTAGGGAAGTCTTTGTGTAAGACTCCTAAGTCTAAGATGGGAAGATTCAATCAAGACTCCATAAGTGAGGTCAACAGCTCCATAGTGTTGCCCTTGGAGATAGATGATTGGAAAACCAAGCCAAGTTTCACATGATGATCTTTCAATGATTTGCTGGGAGACCATGGATACATGAAAACAACATATTCCATCCTCTCTACATCATTATATTAAGTTTGTCAAAGGTTGGATCATCAACTGTGTCAAAGGAGATCTCAAGTCATTTACAATTCACGAGGTCGATATATGAGGATGCAACTTACTACCTCTCAAAATCAACAAGTCTATTCTCACAACTTGGCCAAAGTTTAAAAATAAAAGAAATAGAAAAGAAAAGAAAAGAAAGGGAAAAAGAAAAGAAAAGAGAAAATGAAAATAAAATAAAAGGGAGTGGAAATAGACTTGGAGGAAGTGGAGCGACATTAGATTCCACCCATACCATTACTCCATTCAAACATATGGGGAGACGACCATGAGTAGGAAAAGAAGCCCCAAATTGTCCCCTATTGGCCACCTAAGATATAATAATCCAAGACTAATCTATCCATATAGATGAATCTTATATGTAGCATCACCATCTCTTCTCAACAGTAGATTCCCTAGGAGGTGACACTTGAGCCAGATAGCGATCAAGACTAGTCTCCAAAGCAAAGTGTAAGTGTATCCAAGTATATATGTGAAACAGTTAGGCATCAGTTTGGAACCTTAGCTCTAACCCCACTTTCCTCTCAAAAAGTTGAGGGTTTGGCAGTTAAGAAATCCCCTAAGTCATCCACAGGTGTGAAGACTCAGAGGATCTTTCTGGGAGCATCATCCTCAAGTCAAGAAGTTCATCTAGAACTTGAGGATGATTCATATAAAGATTTAATAAAATTACCTTTTGATTGGTACTTGCCTTGTGTTCATAATTTAGCAAATAAAGGGTTAATCCATACTTCAAAAGCACAGTCGACTAATTGAAAGAATATGGAGAAAAAAAATGCAAAAGCTCTCAATCAAGACTAGACTAGATTGATAAGGTCCAGTTGATAATGATTTTATTTAGTCATCACCAATCATTTGGAATGACAGTTCTTTTCAAATCACATTAAATCATAAGGAGCTATGCTTAGAAACGATGATCTAGATGATTTTGAAGTTAAAGATGCACCACCGTGAGTTTGAAGAACAGATCAAGTCAACCATCGATGAGCTCAAGGAAATCAACTTAGGAACTAAAGAAGATCCACGCCCGACAAACATCAGTTTTTTGTTGAATGAAATTGAAATCAATGACTTAGTTAGGATATTGAATGAGTTTTAGGACTTATTTGCATGGAGTTATGAAGAGATGCCTGGATTGGATTTTGACGTAGCAGCCCAAAACTAGCAATAAAGTGTACTGCTAACCCTATTAAGCAAGTTCCAAGATGTATGAGATTAGACATAGAACAAGAGTCATTTCAAGAAAACTTATCGATGCAGCTTCATCCAAGAAGAAAATACCTTACGGTTAGCTAGCATCATCCCGCTTAAGAAAAAGATTGGTCAAATTCACATATGCATCATTTTAGAGGATTTAAATAAGGCATGTCCAGAAGATAAATTCCACTACCAATCCCGGAGCTAATGGTGGACATTGTCATCTCATGTATTCTTCTTTCATGGATGGCTTATCTGGATATAACCAAATAAAGATGGCCCTAAGAAGAAAAAAAATACGCCTTTAACATCGAATCTATCTATAAGGTCATGCCTTTAGCCTTAAAAGGTCCTACATACCAGAAGCTATGACTTCAATCTTCCATAAACTCATTCATGTCGAAGTTCTATGTCGATGATCTCATGGTAAAAAGTAGAGAAATGGAAGACCCTCTCTTTAACTTGAGAATTATTTTCAAATAATTAAGATAATTTAACATTAAAAGGAATCCCTTGAAGTGTGCATTCAGAGTAGCTTCAAGGAAATTCATTGGTCCACATAGGACTCAAAATCAATCTGAGAAGATCAAGATGATATAGAATGCCACTACAAAAGTTTAACTAAACTCAAATCATTCCAAGCGGTGGGTATCTAAGATGCTTTATATCCAACCTATCAAGAAGATTCCAGCTATTCGCTACACTTGTCAAAAAGGATGCCAAGTTCAAGTGGGATGACAACTGTGAGCTTACCTTCAAAGACATCAAGCACCCGATGACACCGCTAGTTCTAGAGCTATCCCAAGTGATGAAAGGAAGGAAAATGCACTCTACTACCTCCCATCTAATCTGAGGCTAATTATCTATCCATTGAAAAGAATTTCTAGCTTTAATCTTTGCATCCTACACACTACATGCTTCCTCTTGTAGTTTGACATTACCTCTAGGATCAATCCATTATAGTATCTCATGATACGACTAACACTATCCAAATGGTTGACACAACAGTCCATGATCCTCTGGTAGTTTTACATTACCTTCATACCTCTCTCATGGAAAGGACAAGGCCAGATTTCTTAGACACCCACCTATCGACTCTACAGATAATATCCAATGAATAAATCATGAACTTAGGGGATACTAGCATTCACCACAGGGAGATGTACTTTGATCGTGTGGCTTCCTCTCAAAGAGGAGAAGAACCATAATCTATTATTCCTGGAAAGGTAGGGGTAGAAATTATTCTGTTAACTCTGGACTGTGATGTGATGAGATTCTCATATCATCTGTCCAATCTTTGTACCAATAACCATGCTGAATATGAGGCTCTGATTGTTGGTCTGGAGTTAGCCATTACTCTAAGCATCAAAAACATCAACATCTTTGGGGATTCTCAACTTGTTATCAACTAAATCATTGGGTTATATAAGATTATAAACCCCAAGCTTCATCACTACCATAAGTACACCATGGAGTTGTTGGCCCAAATCTTAGAGGTTACCATTTATAAGATTCCTCGAGGAGAGAATGTCGTAGCGTATGCTTTAACCAAGCTTGCAAAAGAATTAGCATGTTAGAAGGATGAGTCAATATCAATAAAGGTCCAAAATTGACAAGTCTAATGCCATATTGATATTGAACTCATCAAAAAGTACTCTCTTGAAAGAGGAGCTATTGCCAAGAAGGATGAGGAGTTAGATTGGAGGAAACCATTCATGGATTACCTAAATAAAGGCAAACTACCTCAAGAGAAGTCCCAAGCCTATTATATGAAGTAGAGAGCACTTTCCTATGCTCTTTTGGATGGTTTCTTGTACTAATGATCTTTTGATCAAATGTGATTACATTGTTTAGAAAGCACAAAAGCCCATAAGATCATGATCACACCGTGATTATATGGAGCTAACTATTTTGATTCAAAGATGAAAGCCAAGATCAAGAGACTAGGATATTACGTCATGATGATCAAAGATTGCATTGATACACTGGTGCCATTAATGTTAAATACGATGTGTTCCTACACCAACCACCCAACATTCTACATCCTCATTGGCCTCATGGCCATTCGGGTTGGGTACAATCATAGTGGTTTGATTAATCCTCCTTTCTTCTAAGGGTCATCGCTCATCTTAGTCGCTACCGACTACTTTTTTTAAATTGGTGAAGGTGATTCTATTTAGAGTGGTCATACCAAAGATGTGATCTTGTTTTATAGAACCATATGTATATAAGTTCGAGTGCCTCATGAATTATATTATAATTATAATTCAAGATCACCGAGATCAATAACTTTGTCCAGAGACACCACATAGATTGGAGATATTCTACCATCAACTACCCGAGGGCAAACGGCTTAGCAGAAGCCTTCAACAAAACTCTCATCCAAATACTGAAGAAGACACTCAACAATAACAAGTGACATTGGCATGAGCAGTTAGTTGAAGCCTTGTGGGCCTACCACACCATATCTAGAACTCTAACTCAGTCTACTCCTTTCTCTTTAGTGTATGGGTCTGAATCCATTCTACCATTAGAAGTCTAACTCCCATCACTAAGGAACTAGTGGATAGCAAGATCACAACAGAGCCTAATGGCAAGTTACGGTTAAAATAGCTTGAAGGTTTGGAGGAGAGACGTCTGCGAGCATGCCAAAACCTTGAGTTATACAAAGCTAAAATGAATCAAGATCACAACTAGTTGGTCTGCATTATAGAGCTTTTCAAGTAGGAGAGCTTATTTTTGTTCTAAGGAGACAATTGTTGAACGTTAAGATGGGAAGCAAGAAACTTGGGAAGGCCCTTTCTCATAGAGAAATAAGGAGGATCTTATCATTATTAATCATAAGGAAGATAACCCAATGCTACTAATCAATGGGTTCTATATAAAGAAATATTATAAATCATGTTTGAAACTCGTAATCATCAATGAAAATTCCATTTTGAATTCAACCTCTTCCATGTTGAAAGTATTCTTATTTGTGAATCTGCCATGATGTCTTTAGGGTAGGTGTAAGGAACTCAAGTGGCATTCTATCCTTAATCGACAAAACACAAACACAACACACATATATAAACAAACACATATCTTTTATCTTGGCTACTGAAGTTGAGATAACACCACACTCACTCAATAGCTAGGTCTCCACGCTACCCCGTGGTGTCACCCTAGTGATATTCTTGCTTTGGAGGATGTAAGTCTACTCTGATTTCCTTCCTTACTTGGCCACTACACACCAATGAGTGCCTTGTTAGTTTGGTAGGCCTTACTGTGAGGCCAATAAGCTACCTCATGTTGGCTTCATTTAAAGGGATGAGAGTCTGCTATGCTTTCTTCTTGGATTAGCCCTCCTGCACTAACTAGGTTAAGTATATTTGAAATTTAGGATAAGTTCCCTAGTGGTTCCTTCTCTCCTGACTACTTCAAGTCTGGATCTAGTCCTTCCTTGAGGCTCCCTGTTTAGTAGTCGGTCTAAGTCAAATAACATCTGTCCTGCCGATGGTAGACTATCACAATGATCAGTTCCACTAAGAAAGTTGTAAGCCTACACTCTTTCTTTCTGATTGATTGCACCATGGGCACCTTAGGTTTTTTGTTCAAACTACCACATACACCACTCATGATGATGGATACACCTTAGGTTAGTTCATTCTCACCTTAGATACAACACTCATATGTAAGTTTGCTACACTTTCTCCTTGAGTTGGCCACACCTATAACTATAAGCTTTATTCAATGCTGAAGATAACACCCAGCAACATCTCCTCTATGGCACTATGTTGGATCACTATGACCCAATTTAACACTACCAGTTACAATCATAGTTCCCTTTTTCTAGTAACCACCCTATGGAGAATTCATCGTGATTTTGATTCTCCCTTGGTCTAGTAAATTTGAGATAGGTCAAGTTTATCCTTCATTGTGGTCCCTTAATGCCAACAGGTCCACAAAATATATATACAATATATATTCACTTATGGATTAGAAGATCTTACTCTTTCCCAAAAGTCTTTCTTTTAAGGTAGTGTCAAAACACCTACAAATAGCCTACTATTATATGTCATATAAGTCCCTAGTGTATTCTTCCACAATTGTTCAATGTAAGTTATTTGTTTTTATTTAAAATTAGTATCTATCACATCAAACTACACATTAACTATTAAATTAAACAAAATCTAATTTTCCCAATGGAGTTAAATCACACTCTTCTCCTCCAAATCATATGTAAATAGTCAAGCAAAAAATCAAATTCAAAACCAACCTCCTAGTGGAGCCAAATTAAACAAACTCATAGTAGAGTTTAAATCAAAAATCCAACCAAACTCTTATTCTCAATGGATACATCCCCAAACAAATCTATGAAATCAAACTCAAATCCCAATCCCAGATAGCTCAATCTTCCTTGTGGAAGGTTCATATACCATCCTGTGGACTCGAGCCCATATCTCTAACATATATGCCTCCACATCAGTTAAAATAAAGCAAATTAAAGTCGATTCGATCTTAATCCCTCATGGATTATAGATTCTTATCTCCAGTGGAACTTCTTTCGATAATTCATATAATCAAATCAATTTCAAACCTAATACTCAACAGATTTTCTTCTTTTATGCCCTTGACATAGACCCCTCAAATGTCATGTACAATGCAAGTGTAATCCCATAACGGATCTCCCTTCATGTCCTTGACATGGAATTCTCATCAAATCCTATTTCTTCACTTATGCACTCCTTTAATACTTCAACCAAAAGACTAACAATGTATTTGCTCAAATTACATCATCTTAACATTGTAATCAACATTTTATGATTTGTGATGGTGCAAGCTCAAACAAACTATACAATATCATGCTATATTATAGTGAATTAACACACTATATTGTATTATAATATATGATGCTATATTATAAGTTATTATAATATAATATATTGTCTAACATTACACCTCATTGGAATCACTTAAAAGGAACAAATAATAAAATTTTCTCAAAAGTATGAATAATGTTCATTTTGGATGTAAAATTTTTATTTTTCTATTAGAAATGGAACAAAATAGCATAATTTTGGTGTTGCATCTTAGTGTGTGCCGAGAATTTGGCCAAATTTATCCATCTCAACCTAGAAACTAACATTTTTGTGACTTTTGAACCAATGTATTATAACAAAAGTAAAAAATTTTAAAATGCAATAACATTTAGTAACACACCACCACATTCATATATATGTGAATTTATATTGTTATGTACATTATATTTTAATATGCTTTCATATAATATCTTAACTTACATTACACCTTGAAATGAATCAATTTAATCAAAAAATTTATAAAATTTTGTTGAAAAATGAACATTTATTTTGGATGCAAAATTCCATTCTTTTGATTAAATGACACACCATAGCACACCCTAAATGATGTTCCCTAAAACTTGCCTTGAATTTGGCCAAATCCCATCATCTCAGCCTATAAATCTATATTTTTATGAATTATACCAGTATAAACACTAGTAAATCATACAAAAATAAACTAAAATATGATTAATAACAAGTAGTAATACATAATAGTATGTTATAGTGCATGATGCTACACTATGATATGGCATCCAATATTATAATACACTATAACATATTATATTATATTATATTGCATATCACATCACAAGGGATTTCTTAAGATAAAAAATCTTAAAATTAGTCTAAATAAAAAAAACTATATATTTTATATCACTTACATATTTTAAATTGAAATAATATATTATGATGCCATGCTCAACTTATTATGAATTTGGCCATATTCCACCATTTTAAAGTCTAAATCAATATTTTTTATAAATAATGTAGTTAATGCATGCATGTAAAATACTAAAAGAATTTAAAATATGCAAAACAATATATTATGATATATGATGCTATACTGTGCTACAACATATAATATTTATTTAGAACATAAAATTAGACTACAAGTGGCATAGCACACCTTGGTACTACAACCTAATTCCCACTTCAAATTTAATAAATTTCATAATATAATTTATTAAATAAACATTTTTATGATTTATATAAAACTATAGCACAATACCGTAATATACTAAAATATTTCAAACATCTTATATCATCCAAAAGACACCACTACATGCTCAAATATATGATGCTACATTATACTTAATATAAATATAATATGATTTAGGGTGGTGGTATTCAAATAGTCAAGGAAAGTCTTGAAGACATTTTCTATAGCTAATAACTATGTTAGATTAGTCATTTTTAGATCTACCCCTAATGACATCTTTATTCAAGATTTAGGTTTATTTAGGTTAGTTTAGGTTAAGGTTTAGGGTTTAGGGTTTGTGGTTGGTTTAGAGTTTAGGGTTTAGGTTTAGGTTAGTTTGGGTTAGGGTGGGGTTTAGGGTTTAGGGTTTAGGTTTATTTATGTTTGTGGTTTGGGGTTTAAGGTTTTGGGATTTAGGTTTGGGCTTAGGTTTAGTTAGGTTTGGGGCTTTGGTTTTAGGTTTTTTTAGGTTTATTTAGAGTTTTTTTTTTTAAGAGAACAAATTTAGATTAAACATTTCTTTTTATTTCATCAACCAAGTAGCACCCCAAGTTTTCTAAGATATTAAGACATAAATAAAAAATGAGAACTCATAGAGCAAGTCAAAACATTGGATAAGTAGAACCATCTTTATAAAATATAGTTCCATAATCATTAGATCGACGGTTATTCTTCAATTCTAGCTCATCAACCACCCTTTAAGTTCTAGATCCATCATATCCCCAATCTTTCCCTCCGCCACCACCACAGCTGTAACCTCCGTTGGTCCTTCTGCCAATAAAACCACAACTACTCTGACCACCACCTCTATATCCACCAGTGCCTCTAGATCCCCCACCACCACTGCAATAATTGTGACTTTTTCCTCGCCAAGATCTAGTGAGCCTGGGTTGATGGTGATCTATGCCATGTCCATTCTATTTAGGGTGGTAGTTTAGGTTTAGGTTGGTTGTGTTTGGGTTTGGGATTTAGGTTTGTTAGTTTTTAGTTTAAAGATTAGTGTTTATTTTAGGGTTTATGGTTTTAGGTTTATGGGTTTATGATAGGGTTTAGGATTTGTGGTTTTGAGGGTTAGGTTTAGGGTTTAGGTTGGTGGGTTTAGGGTTTAAAGTTTTTTTATGGTTTAGGATTTATTTTGGGTTTATGGTTTGGTATTTCTTTTAAATTAAGCAAACCGTAGGTTTATTATTTAGTTTTATTTTATATTTATTTTGAGTTTATTTTCTTTTATTTTATTTATATTTTATTTTTTTAATTTAGTTATTTATTTTAGTTTATTTTTTAGTTTAAGTTTTATTTTATTTATTTTAGGTTTAGTTTTTTTTGTTGTATTTTTTTATTTTATTTTTTAGTTTTAGGTATTTTTTTTATTTTAGGTTTATATTTTAATTTTATTTTTTAGGTTTAGGTTTAGGTTTTATTTTAGGTTTATTTTAGGTTTTATTTTTAGTTTAAGTTTTGGTTTATCTAGTTTTATTATATTTTATTTTTAAGGTTTTAGTAGTCTTTTATTTTTAGTTTAGTTTTATTTTATTTTTTATTTTAGGTTTAAGTTTTTTTTTAGTTTATTTATTTTTTATTTGTTTTAGGTTTATTTCTTTTTATTTATTTTATTTTATTTTATTTAGTTTAATTTATTTTATTTTACATTTAAATTTTATTTAGTTTATTTATTTTATTTATCTTTATTTATTAATATTTATTTTATTTTATTTTGTTAGGTTTAGGTTTAGTTTATTTTATTTTATTTATCTTAGTTTAGTTTATTTATTTTAAGGTTTATTTAGTAAGAGTTTTATTTTAAAGTATTTTAGGTGGAGGGTCATGGTAGGGTTTAAGTCAGCTTTAGGGTGGTTAGTAGGCTCAGGTTATTTAGTTTAGGGGTCAGTGGTTGTGGTGTTTTAGGGTTGGTTTGTGGTTAGGAGGTAGTGGTTGGGTTTAGTCAGGTTAAGTTTAGGGCTCAGGTTTTAGGTGTGGATCAGGTAGTTATTTTAGTTTATTAAGTGGGAGTCCTAGGATTTAGTTTAAGGTTTCATTTTTTTTTAAGAAAAAAAAAAACCAGTATTTATTTATTTTATTTTATTTTTTTATTTGTTTTATTTTATTTTCATTTTAATCAGTTTTATTTATTTAGTTTATTTATTTATTTTGGTTTTATTTTATTATTTTAGTCTTTTTAGATTTATTTTTTTTAATTATTTTTTTATAGGTTTTATTTTTTTATTTTAGTTTAGGTTTTTATTTTTTTTTATTTTTTTTAGGTTTTTGGTTTTTTTTTAGATTATTTTATTATATTTTTGTTTTCTTTTTATTTTAATTTATTTATTTTATTTAGTTTATTTTTTTTGATTTATTTTATTTTTTATTTAGGTTTAGTTTTTATTTATTTTAATCTAGTTTTATTTTTTTTTTAGTTTTTTTTATTTTAATTTACTTAAGTTTATTTTAGGGTTTAAGTTTATTTATTATTATATTTAGGTTTATTTTAGGAGGTTTTTATTAAGTTTATTTATTTTATTTTAGGTTTATTTATTTTAAGGTTTAGTTTTATTTTATTTTATTTTTAGTAGTTTTATTATTTATTAGTTTTAGTTTTATTTATTTATAGGTTTTAGCCAGGTTTATTATATTTATTTAGGTATTTATTTATAGTTTTAGGGTTTGGTAATGTATGAGGAGGGCTCAGTAGCCCAGGTTGTGGTTTCAGGGAGGTCAGTGGTCAGGGTAGGGTCAGTAGGTCAGACTCAGTGGCCTGGGTAGGTGGGTAGTGGTAGGTTAGGGCCTAGGTCAGTAGGTTTGTTTGGGGTCCGTGGCTCAGATTTAGTGTTTTTTTTAATCAAACAACCAGAACATATTTAGGTTTTAGTTTAGGATTTAGGTAGATTTTTTAAAATTATATTATTTTAGATTTATTTATTTTATTTATTTTATTTATTTTATTTTATTTTTAGTTTATATTTTATTTATTTAAAGTTTATTTATTTTAGGTTTATTTATTTTAGTTTATTTTTTTTATTTTTTAGTTTATTTATTTTTTTATTTTATTTTAGTATTTTATATTTTTTTAGGTTTAGGTTAATTTTAGGTTTATTTTTGGTATTTTTAGTTTAGGAGTTTATTTAGTTTATTATTTAAGGTTTAGTTTAGTATTTAGTAGGTTTAGTTAGGTTTATTTTAGTTTAGTTTATTTTATTTATTATTTTATTTTTTATTTGTTTTTTTTTTTTATTTAGTTAGGTATTTTATTTTTTTTTGGTTTTAATTTATTTTTATATTTAGGTTTTATTTATTTATTTTATTAGTTTAGTTATTTTTTATTTTAGGTTTTTTTTTTAGAGTTTTTTATTTTAATACTTTAATCTATTTATCTATTTTAGTAGCTCAGGTTTTATTATTTATTTATACCATTTAGTAGGTTTATTATTTATTTTATTTAGTATTTAGTCATTTAGGGTCAGCTTAGGTTTATTTAGTTTATTTTGTTAGGCAAGGTATTTAGACTGGGTAAAGTTTGGTTTAGTTTTAGTTTATGGTCAGGGTTTAGTGTAGTGATGATCTTTTTGGCCTGGGAGGGTTTTTTTTTTAGGGATTGGGTGGCCTAGGGCCCAGGGTCAGTTGGGTTGGGCCCAGTTTAGGCTCATAGAATAGGGTTTATTGGCTCAGTGGGCTCAGGTTTGTAGAGTCTAGGTTTAGTGGCTCAGTTTAGAGAATTTTAAAAAAAACCAAGGGATTTAGTTTATTTATTTATTTTTATTTATTTTACATCATTTTTATTTTTATTTATTTATTTTTATTTATTTATTTATTTATTTAGGATTTTATTTTAGTTTATTTTAGCTTTAGGTTTAGTTTATTTTATTTAGTTTTATTTTATTTAATTTTAGTTTAAGTTTATTTTATTTTAAGTTAGGTTTTATTTTATTTAGAAGGTTTTAGGTTTTTGGATTATTTTAAGTTGTATTTTTTAGTTTATTTAGGTTTATTTTAGTTTATTTCTTATTTAGATTTATAGTTGATTGGTATTACATAAAGTTTATTTTATTTATTTTATTAGATTATTTATTTAGGTTTTTAATTATTTTTATTAGGTTTATTTTTTCTTTATTTAGGGTTTAAGTTTTTTTTTATTAATTTTTATTTATTTTATTTTTTTTATTTTAGTTTATTTTATATTTAGTATTTATTTTATTTAGTTTATAATTATTTATTTTTAGTTTATTTAGCTTTTATATATTTATATTACCTTAGTTTAGTTTTAGGTTTAGGTTAGTTTTTAGGTTTAATTTATTTTATATATCTTTAATTATCTTTATTTTCTCATTTTATTTATTTATTTTATTTTAGGTCAGTTTAGCTTTTTAGCCTTTTGTATTAGCTCAGTATTAGGGCCCAGTTTGGCCAGGATCTGGGATCAGTAGGTAGGCTCAGGGTGGTTGGGCTCTGGGTTTGCACTGGGGGGGCCTGGGGTAGGCTCTGGGTTAGGCCTTAGGAGCCAAGGCCAGGTGTTGTCTGAGGTTATTATTTTTAAAAAAAAATCAAACCCAGAGATTTATTCTTAGTATTTTACCTTATTTATCTATCTTTTATCTTT
Organism: Cymbidium sinense; assembly: GCA_021442155.1. Classification (NCBI taxonomy): domain Eukaryota; kingdom Viridiplantae; phylum Streptophyta; class Magnoliopsida; order Asparagales; family Orchidaceae; genus Cymbidium; species Cymbidium sinense. The sequence continues at coordinate 326,589,853 of CM038214.1, read as the reverse complement.
AGGTTTATTTTTATTTATCTTAACTATTTTTAGGTCATTATCTTGGTTAGTTTTTATCAGGATTTAAAGCTCAGGGTTTTACCCAGGGTTTAGCCCAAGGTCCTGGCTCAGCCTCAGGGTCAGGGCCTTGTTTATCATCAGCTCAGCTCCTGGGGTCTGGCCCAGTCTGGGGTTTAGTCCTGGGGCCTGTGGTCAGGAGTTTGGGTTAGGGCCCAGTTTAGTTTTTAGGTTTGGGGTTGGGGGTTAGCCCAGAGGTTAGAGGCTCAGGGTCAGTGGTAGAGTATTTAGTCAGAGGCTCAGGTAGGGTCAAAGTTAGCCATGATTTATGAGGTTTAGTTTATAGTTTATTTTTTTTAAAGAAGCTGGCAGTAGTTTATCTAATTATTTAGTTTATTATTTATTTATTTAGTTTATTTTTATTTATTTAGTTTATATATTTTATTTTTTATTATTTTATTTATTATTATTTTAGGGGTTTTTTTATTTTTTATTTATTTAGAGTTTATTTATTTTTAGTTTAGTGAGTTTAGGAGCAGTTTTAGTGGTATTATTTTATTTATTTGGGTTGGGTTTATTATTATTTATTTTTTATAGTTAGAGATTTAGGTATTTAATTTTATTTTTATTTTAGTTTAATTATTTAGGTTTTTTATTTTAGGTTTATAGTTTATAAGATTTTTTATTTATTTAAGATTTTATTTTATTATTTAGAGGATTTTATATTTAGGTTTTATTTAGTTTATTTTAGAATTTATTTTTTTTATTTGGTTTATTTAAGTTTTTTTTTTATTTGAGTTTAGGTTTATTTTTATTAATTATTTATATTTTTTTAGTTTATCTTTTTTTGGTTTAAGTTTTAGATTTTAAGTTTATTTATTTTGTTAAATCAGTAATCAGTAGGTTGTTTATTTTATTTATTTATTTTAGTTTTTTTATTTTTAGTTTTATTTATGTTTATTTTATTTTATTTATTTAGTTTATTTATTTTATTTATTTATTTTACTTTAGATTTTTTTATTTTTGTTTATTTTTTATTTAGTTTGATTTAGGTTTTATTTTTAGTTGAGTTTTATTTTTATTTTATTTTTAGGTTTAGGATTTATTTTCTATTTTTTAGGTTTTATTTCTTTAGGTTTTATCTTATTTTTTTTAGTTTAAGTTTAGGTTTATTTTTTATTTTTATTTTTTTTTAGTTTTATTTAATTTATTTTACTTATTTTTTTTTTTTTTTACTTTATATTTTAGATTTTATTTTACAGTTTAGAGTTTGGGCCTCAGTTGAAAGCCCAGGTTTGGTGGCCTGTTTACTCAGTTCTGCCTCAGTGGCCCAGGTTAGGGCCCAGTTTCAGTGGGTGCCTCAGTAGTCTGGGCCTGGGCCTGGCCTGTTTAGGTCACCCAGTGGTCAGTGAAGCCCAGGCCCAGGCCTAGGGCCCAGGGGTCAGTGGTCAGGGCCTAAAGGGCCTGGAGCCTAGGTTAGTTTGTGGATCAGTCAGTGTAGTTTAGGCCCAGCAGTGTTTGTGAGTTTAAGCCCATGGTTTAGTGGTTTGGCTCAGTTTGTGGCCCAGTGGCCCAGTTTTGTAGGGCCCAGTGTTTAGTTTAGAGTACTCAGTTTGGGCCTTTAGGGTTTATTTTATTTAGAGTTTAGTTTAGGATTAGTTTGGTTTTTAGGTTTTAGGGTTAGGGTTTTTTTATTGATTTTTATTTTTTATTTTAAAATTAAGTCAACTAGTAGGTTTAGGTTTATTTAATTTTATATATTTATTTTATTTCATTTTATTTTTTAATTTGATTTAGGTTTATTTTTATTTTTATTTAGTTTCATTTATTTATTTTAGGTTTATTTAATTTAGTTTTAATTTTTATTTTATTTTATTTTTTAGGATTAGGTTTATTTTTTAGTTTAGTTTTATTTTTATTTTATTTTTTAGGTTTAAGTTTTATTTTTTATTCCAGTTTAGTTTATGTTTTATTTTATTTTATGTTTATTAGTTTATTTATTTTAGATTTATTTTATGTTTTAATTTTTATTGGTTAGTTATATTTAGGGTTAACTTATGTTTAGGGTTAGTTTAGGGTTTAGGGTTTAGGGTTTTAGGGTTTAAGATTTAGGGTAGGGTTTAGGGTTGGAGGTTTAGGGGTTAGGGTTAGTTTAATGGTTTAGGGTTTAGGGTTTAGGGTTTAGGATTTAGGATTTAGGGTTAGGGTTAAGGATTTAGGCTTTAGGTTTTTTTTAAAAAAAAAAAAATTTAAGTAACCTACAAGTTTAGCTCTATTTAGTTTATATTTTATTTATTTTAGTTTATTTTATTTTTATTTTTATTTAGTTTAGTTAATTTATGTTAGTTTAGGTTTTTGTATTTTTGTTTATTTTTTAGGTTTAGGTTTATGTTTATGTTTATTTTTTAGTTTAGTTTTATTTTTATTTTATTTTTTAGATTTAGGTTTTATTTTTTTTTTTTAGGTAAATGTTTGGGTTTTTATTTTATTTTTTTAAGTTTAGGTTTAGGTTTTTATTTTAGTTTTTTTTGGTTTTTTTTTTAGTTTAGGTTTAGGTTTATTTTTAATTTATTATATTTTATTTAGTTAGGGTTTAGGTTTAGGTTTTATTTATTTTACTTTAGTTTATTTTAGTTTAGGTTTATGTTTATTTTGTTTTGTTTATTTTAGGTTTATGGTTTAGGTTTTTTTTAAGGTTTTATTTTAGGTTTATTTTTTAGGTTTAGGTTTTTATTTAGTTTTTATTTTATTTAGGGTTTTGCGCTACCATCCTTCAAGATCTTTGATGGTGGGAACTTCTGATAACATTACACACTTTAGAGATTGTTGCAACAGGTGGCGCAATGCACTCCTCTTGACCTTTTAGTTTTGATATGTCAGGTGTTGCATTTGATTGGTATGTCGAACTGCCCAACGGTTTGGTGAAGACTTTTGCTTAGTTGGAGCACTTCTTCATCAAGAGGTTTGCTGGATCTCAGCAGAGAGTGATTGTAGGCGACCTCATTGTAGAGAAACAGGAACTCAACATGTCCCTTATTGATTACATTCTTGAATCTGAACCTATCAGAACATGCCATTGAGATTCTTCTCAAGAATATCAGTGGCTCGATTTCCTTCCTGCTTAAGGGTTTTACCATCAAAACATTCAAGAAATTAATCAACAAGGCGGCTAGCCTACAAGAGGAAGCCAAACAGTTTCCCTTTCCAGACAAATCATTTAGGCCCAAGCAATAGAAGGTGTTTGAGAAAAAGATAAGGACATTTGTGTCAGTGCACAGAGGGAAGCAGCCAGCCAGAGTTTAGTATAAGAGACTATGAGCTCAGTAGCCTCCTTTGCCACCTCCTCTTCCACCACCTCGGCCATCATACTGGCTACCGTAGCCACCACAACGACCATTTCCACCACCTCAGCAGCGTTCCCAGCCACGGTATTCATATCCATCGCTAGGTAGCTTCTTTCCACCTACTCTTGTCAATACATTGAATAAGTCATATTCATTCAAGAGAGAGGTATTTAGGAAAATATTTATGAATCTCTTAAAAAAACCTGACTTTCAGTTACTAGAGCCTAAGAGGCCGGAGGAAGTGGGCAAAAATGATGATCCTAGCTATTGCCCCTACCACCACATGTTAGGCCATGTCTTAGAAGATTGTATCATTTTTAGGGACTAGCTTGAGCATAGCTACAAGTTGAGAGCCATAGTTATCCCCTAAGAATAGTTATTAGAACAACCATCCAATTCTACCAGAGTAATCCTTAGGGATACTTACTATCCTCTTAAAACCAAAGATGGTTAGAATATCTCCCTATCCTGAACCTCAAAGAAGATCATTTGTAAGATAAAGAAGCTTTCCTTGCAGTGTCAAAGTAGCTCAAACCTCCAACCAAGGAAGGTTTGCTAGTTTCAAGGACAACTCGGGTGATAGCCGGCATCGACAATAGCTCACCATACTTGCAGGGATAGTCAGTAGCCACCATCCAAATCCGATTACTCTCTGTTGCATCTACCACCTCTTCTGCTAGCTCCTCTTCTAGCGATAAGTGCATTATATCTATGGATAAGGGCACTAAATCCCTTACTCTTCTTTCTTTACTTGATTTCTATCATGTACCTTCACCCAAAAAGAAATTAATGAAGAAAGCTGATCCTACTTATATATTGTCTACTTCTGATGCTCTTGATTTTATTCCTATCGAAAGCTCTCAGAGTCTAAATAAAATAATAGCTCTAGTATTTTCGATCCTTTTCTTTTTGATTCAGAGTCAGACTATCCTTCTTGGAATCAATCGAGATAACCTCTTGAGATTGACTTAGAGTCAGCTAACTCTAAGGATCTCATAGGTGAAGCTGTAGGTATTCTCGATGAGAAGGTAGAACTTTTCATAAGCTCATCATTCCAAGAAGTCACTGAAATCAACCTACATAGTAGCAAAGTTTTACCTCCTAGGGTAGCACCTTAGGGCAAAGGTAAGCAAGTCATTGGTTCTAGTGAGTAGATAGCCCCTCTGTAAGATGCTCCACTAATGGATATGCTTGTGGAGTACCAAAGTATAATTGATTATAATGTCCTAGCTCACCTTAGAAAGTTTCTAGCTAAGTTAACCATCTACGATGCCCTTGTCTTATCCAAAGAGATGAATCTCGATCAAGGTTTTACTTGATCTAGAGATATGCCTAGCTCAGCTGACTGCTACTAAAGGAGAGGCATGCCATGCCAAGGACAACTTAGGAGTTACATTCAATGATGAAGACTTACTCTTAGGGATGATCGAGCATAACGGCCTCTTTACATTATAGTGAATATTGGTAGATACAGGCTATCCAGAGTTCTGGTTGACCTAAGAGTATCATTCTATATTATGAGTCTAAGAACCCTTGCCTACTTGAGGATTGACATCTCCAAACTCTAAAAATAAAGGATGATGTTGAGAGGATTCAACAAACAAGGTGAGAAGGCCTTGGTGTTTATTTTTTAGATGTATGGGTGGCGAGGTGGGCACCATGAGATCATAGAGGGGTACTTTTTGAGGTGATCGACTATAACATTGAGGTAAAATATACTATCTTGAAAAATAGAGTAATTACCCTACAATGGACCTAATCACATAATAAGGACTCCTAAGGCATGATGAGTCTTCAAATATACCAAAGATTTTTCACCTACTTTACATGGATGAATAACACAGGGTTTATATTAAACCAGGTTCTTAAATTCCCTATGGAGGTAAGCTTCCATAGTTAATTACATCTTAGGAAATCAAATTTTCTAAGAATACTCTTAATTAAAGTAGATAATTATCATCTCCAAAGGTTTCAAGGTTAGACTATCAAAAGATTGGTTGTATTTGGAAAATCAATTGGGAAAGTTCAAGGAGAAGACTTATTTTTGGAATCAAAATGAAATAAGAAGGAAATGCTCATGATACTAAGAACCCTAGTGAGCATTTCAATCTATCCTATGGTTGGGTTTCATAATTTTGAAGTTGAGAAGATTTATATGTTTTGAGTTGAAGTTTAATTAGATTACTAAGGCTATAATCCACCAACACAAGGTTGTGGGAATGCAGATGAGGATTTATGCTCATAGCCAAAGTAAATAGCTACCCGGATCTTAAATCTATGAAGCATTAGTACAACCTAAAGTACGACCTAAATCTAAGCGACATGTGGACAGAAAGGTTTACCTCCATAAGAGAGAATAAATTGTCTGACTTCTAGACTTATAATCGCTTGGAGTGGCCGCCAACTAAGTCCACCTACAATTTTAAAACCATGTAGTCTAGTCTTATGAATTGCAAGATAGCTAGGGCAGTTACATAATTAGAAAGAGACTAAAGTCCTAAACACACTCCCTAAGAGACTAGAACATGAGTGGTATGAGCATATGACTTAATCTAAAGATGCAAAACCTTTTCAATTTTATTTCATTTTAGACAAATCATTTTGATAGAGGCTTTAGGATTTCTCATACCTAAATGCATGATGAACTAGGTTATGGGTCAAATTAGATAGAAGAAGGTGTTTTACACCACAAAGGATGCCCTCACAGGTCAAGCATTTCTTTATAATGCAAGAATGGAGATCCTTCATGTTCAAGAGGGAAAGAATATGCATGCTTGATGTGAAACATACAATGATACAAAAAAGGGTTGTTAAATCTTTTAGTTATCTTATTTATTTCTTAGGCTTTATGATGAGGTTATGAGTTATTTAAAATTTAGTTATGAGTGATTAGTTGGGTAGAAAAGTTATTTTTATCCTGAGAGCCTAATCATATCCAATCCACACATTAAAGCATCAATCATTTAAGAAACTATGAAAAGCATGTCATCCTAATGCTCAATGTAAACATAACATCAAACAATTATATAAATTATCATAAAATAATAAAAGGCCGGTGTGATCGGGTACTGCCGTACAACCTAAAGAGAGAAAAGATGGGTAGCCGAGTTCTACCCTTATACAACCTAGAATATGAAAGAATAATTATAATTGTATTAAATGTTGTGGGGGTCTTCTTTCTTCATATCTTCATTTATGATTTTGTTCCTTCTTTGATTTAGATGGTGCTTGCTTCAAAGGCATCAGAGGGCACCCCAAGACAAAGCCTTTTGGCCACTACTCATCCTAATCCCCCTTAGCTCAAATCTAATTCCTATTGCAAAAATTACATTTATGTGGAAAAAGTAAATATAACTACACCTGTAAAATAGAGGTTAGCTAAATATACATATAATCCCAAGCAGTTATATTTACAATTTAGACTTAGCACCCTACATATGGGTAATTAAGCCCACCTATTCCAACTTGGATTATGCTTAAGGATTTAAGCAACCTGCAAAAAAAGTATTCACATTTATTTTTAAGTAAGCATAATCCCCTACAGAAAACATGATTAAGCTAATATTTTCCTATCATTAATCTATGAAGCATACACCCTAACATCCAATCTGAAATAACACATCATAAAACAAAATATACATCACATCATACACCGTCCTAACTTAGAGCTAGAAGTGGTGAATTTATTCTAATGTCTATATTAAGGCCTGCGTGGTAGGTCTTGTTAGGCATTAGTGTTGTATTTTTTAAGTGTAGAAGGATTCAATTTAATATTAGAGGTTGATTTCACTTGAAGTAGTTTAATTGATTTGTGAATTTTAATTTGTGTTTTCTTTTATTTCATTTGATTACACTTAACAACTAAGTGATATAAAGAGAGGAAAATAGGATTTCCCTCTTTGATCCCTACCTTAAGTCACTTTCTAAAGTATATTAATTTGATTTAGTTCCCTTTAGTGAATGGCTTATTAAATGATTTAATTAATCCTAAGTTTAGGTTCACTTTAAATAATCCTATTCAAAATGAAAGCCATCTTAAGATTAATTTAATTGAATAACTACCACATGACATATTTTAAATCATTCCTTTCCATCACACGTAAAATGCATATGATTTAATCCTATGTGTATCTATACATGCAACATATTTTAGAACACTTAAATGATGAATGCATGTGTATGATTAGAATTAAATATGCATGTGTCATTGTTAAACTAGGGAAGTGAGGTAATCAATTTACATCCTTGGAGCTAGCTAAAGCCTCATATTCTAGAGATGTATAGACTATATAACCATTTGCATTCAAAAATATTTAAATTCAAACACATGAACATAGGAAGTAAGCTCCAAATCATATGGCTAATTAATTCAACCACGTAGTTAATTATGAATGCATGCAATGTTAATGTAAATTGAGATTTTCATTCACTAATTGAATATACATATACATGTACAAAGATATAGGCAAGTACATTTCATTATTAAACTAAGGAAGTGAGGTAATCAAATGACCTCCTTGGGGCTAACTAAATCCTTGTATTCCCTGGATGTCCAGACTATATACTTGCTTTTCTTGGACACACATTGATGTATACATAAATGAGGGATAGAAAATCATGCAAATATTGTATATTTTGTTTGATTGAATCATTTATATATATATGAATTAAAGTTCTATCCAAATTCTAATGTTGAAATACATAAGAATAAAATCAAATGGGTACGTGCCGTTGTTAAACCAGAGAAGTGAGGTAATCAAATGACCTTCTTAGGGTTAGCTAAAGCCTCGTGTTCCTAGGATGTCCAGACTATATACCCATTACCATTCAATCTTATATAAATCAACACATGAATAGAGGAAAGAGACATCAACATTCATACATTTAAGCTATAAGTACATGAAATTCTTATGTATTTATAATTAGCATCATAACACATATTATTATTAATTTATAAGTTTTTGAAAAAGTACATTTGGATTTAATAGTGATAATAGCCATGCATATATTAAATTAAATCAACACATGCAAGCACACATAAAGGAAATTCATTTTATTTTACTTGATTTTGAAAATATCAATGCATGAATTCAAATGACATACCAAATTTAAGATGATTGAAAAGATGGCAATCAAATATAAGCATGTGATTCAATCAACCAAACTAGAGCTTAAGGAAAATAAAATCAAATAAGATTATTTAATGTAAACCAAAGCTTCTTTATTAATTAAGTTTTGGATTTGATTTAATTTAAAGAAGAGAAGAGAAATCATCACTTGTTGTTTTAAACCCATTCCACATTAGTGATTTGATTTAATTAAGGATGTAATTAAGTTGATTTTATGGGTTAATTAAGTTGAACCCTTAATTAGATGAATTAATTACCCTTACCTATGTCACCTTAAAGTAATTAACTAAGTAATTATGAGCCAACATAATATGCATGAAAAATAAACTTGCAATGATCCTAGGAAATAAAAGGGGCCTAATGCATTTCGTTCATGATTAATATTTTTTAGATTAATAGACGTAATTAATTACTCTTATGGTTTTCCCACACATGTGGACTAACCATAATCTCATTAAACTCCTTTAGGTTATTAAACTAAAGATCTACCCCATAATTTAATTAATTAATGCGATGTGATTATGATTTCAATTTGATTAAGTGATTTAATTAATTAGTTAAATCTTAATTAATTTCCTTTTTAAAAAAGGTGAAATCAACATAGGGAAAGGGGTCTCAACCCTATTCCTTAGTTCACTTACTATTGAACAATGATTAATATACTTAATTAACCAATTTATTACTTTTCATTAGACTAATTAATCATTAATTAACTTAAAAAGTAATTAAGGTTTAATTAGTCAATTTTTTTCTAATTGGATAAATCCCAAGAAAATTATTAGAGGTGAGGTCATCGATTAAATTAACTCACAAAATTTGAGATTAATTGCTAGTAATTTATGAGTAATTAAGCTAATTACTTTGTAATTAAACCTTAATTACTATTCAAAATTAGTTAAGATGCTTTTTTAAGTTCTCTTCAAAAAACCTTTAAAATGAGTATTTATTTGTTTTTTATTTCTCTATGATTTTTATATGATTTTTAGAAGTTTCAACCATTAAAAATGATTAATTAGGCCTAATTAAAGCCTAATCCTATTGGGACCATATGGCTCGTTGATGCGGCGCACTTTCTACATGGCACCATGGGATTGCTAACTTAAAACTTATCTGACTCGGTGCCTACATCGGAGTGGCAGATGCATTTTTCCTCCACTATTTGATCTAAGATTGGATTGCTATGATTAATTCCACAACTTAAAAGGATAAATTAGATTAATCTAGTGGATCTAATCATGACCGTCCATTTTGATCATGTGGAACGGATGGTATGTGATCTAACGTCACTCGAGTGAGGGAGAATGGAGTCCACCATTGCTCTTGATTGAGCTTGCGAGCTTGGATCAACTCCAAAAGGGTCCCGCACATTCACGACATCAGTCGGAGGGAATTCAATGATCAAGATCACATGAAATGCAAGTTTTCTTCAAAAAACTCAAACCCATTTCTGACTAAGGATCAGTTTCGGAAGCATACCTCGACGGAGCTTAGGATTGGTGGCACAAATGATTGAAGAAGCTTCATCTAGTGGAGATGAAGCTCTATTGAGTAGCAATTGAATCAATTCCTCAACATTCACTCAGAAGGCCACAAATTGACAATTTGAAGCTCAACTTTGATAGAAGTCTCACCTCAGGTGTTTAGGATGCTTGGGAGATGATTCGTTCTTGCTTGACGAGGCCTAGGGATGGTGCGTGCAAAGTTAATTTGAGCTTGATTGAGAAATGGGGGAGTTAGGTAAGAAATGGGAGTGTCCTATTTTGAGATGGACAGGAATGGCATTTTTTTATTGAGGAACGAGCTTAGGAACATAGGGAATGGCTCTAGCAGCTCATCTTCGGAAGCTAGGGCTCTAAGAAATGATTTTTGTGTATGTTTGAGTGGAAATGAGCGATAGTATACCCCCTTCATCTTGATCAGATGGTGGGATCAGGTTTTGCTTCTAGTGACCTTCCGACCATCTCAGAGAGTCATGGGTGGTAGGGAGGAGGTGAGTTGGCTCAGCATGGTTAGTTGAAGGTGTGGAGGTGGCTACTAAGAAGGAATCATGGGTGTCCTATGGGTTTCAAATGCTCCAATGGGGAGGGTGATGGGATTTCACCTCCCATGGGTCATGGGCAACCCAACCACCCCTTGGGTTGGCGTGTCAAAGGTGGACCATTTGGAGAGTACTAAGTGGCCAAGTAATGGAAATAACCAATTATTTGGGTTATTTGTCTCATGGGATGCCCTTGACCTAAGGGTAAAATGATCATTTTGCATTGGCTTTGATTTGGGAAAATTTGAAATGAGTCAAAAGTGGGTTAGCCCAAGTTTCAAGTCAATTAGAGTTGATTTGGTTAGGTTTGGCTCAATTTGGCTCATTTTGGTAGTTGGGTTAGGTTGGGTCAAGTTGACCAATTGGTCAAATTAGGTCAAACCAAGGTTGGGTTAAGTTATATGATCATTTGGAATATTTTGGTTCAATTGGTTTGGTTAGTTTGGCTTAGATTTGGTTTTGGCACATTTGAATCCATTTGGGTCAAATGAATGAAATTGACCAATTTGACCAAATTAACCAAAGGTTGGTGTTGGTTTGGGTTAGTTGACCAATTGAAGATGATTTTAGGCTTTGGTTTCAATTAATTTGGATTTGGTTTTGATTTAGGCCAACTTGAATCTTTAGGTCAATTTGAGCTAAGTAGGTCAATTGGGTTCAATTGGGTCCAATCATGGCTTTCATCAAGTTCAATAATAAATTTGGAATGAACTTGAGCCATTAGTTGCAATCAATTTGGTTTATATTTTGATTTGACCTGATTTGGTCTTTAATGTCAATTTGGGTTAACTTGGGTCAAGAGGACCAATTGGGTTTGGTTTGACTCAATTGAAGGTCAAGTCATATTCAAATAGATTTTGATTTGGTATGAATCATTAGTTTCTAGGGATTTGGCTTAGGTTGCAATTTGCCTAGTTTGGTTTCATATGGGTTAAGGGGTTGACTTGGTCAAATGACTTAGTTGACTTGGTTTGACCAAATTTGTAACAATTCATCAACCTAGGGTGATCAACAATCATGATGGGAGGTTTTGATGGGCTCGTTCAATCCAATTTGGGTAGAATCAAAACTTAGTTCAAATTGGTCAAATTGGCCACTTTGGGTTAAGTGGACCAATCGGGTTTAGTTGGCTTGATTATGGGTTGAGTTTAATTTAGTTGAGTTTATATATGTATTTGGAATTGATATATAAATTCAATTACAATTGGTTTCGGTTAAAATGGGTTTTAGTTCATTTGAATATTTCAAGTCAAAAGGGTTAAGTTGGGTTTGACATGGATTGATTTTGGTTTGTCTTGATGATTGTAGATTTCATTTATATTTTTGAATATGATTGAACGTATGATTGATTCATGAGAAAATCAATTGAATTTTGGAATTAAGGAACAGAGATCCATGGAGTTGAATTCATGTGGCTTAGGTTGGATTTTGATTTGGTTTGATTTAGTTTTAATGATTTAAATGTATATTTTATTTAAATTCATGAAGATGATTGAAAATATGACTAAATTATGAGAAAATTAATTGAGTTTGACTTGATTTGGATTAAGATTGGCTATGTCCATGGGATAGGTCATATGACTTAGGAAGGGTTTTGATGTAATCTGATTTAGTTTGATTTAAGTTTGGTCATTTGACTTTAGATTTGATTTATATTTAAGAAGATGATTAAAGAAACAAATTGACTATGAGAAAATTAATTGATTTTGGATTGATTTGGATTAAGATTTGGCTTAGTCCATGGGATAGTTCATATGGCTTAGAAAGGGTTTCAAGTTTGGATTTGATCATGGGCTTCAATCATTTGGTTTTGGAATTTAGGTATTGATTTGGAATTGAATTTCATGTTTAAATTGAACTTGAGGTTTAGTTTGAGAAGTTGAACATGGATTGGATTTGGGTTTTAGGGTAGGTGGATTATCCTAATCCCTAAGGAATAACCTAATCATATGGTTAACCCTTCTAACTCCTTAGGGTTAGGTTAAGTGTTTACCTAATTATAAGAAGTGTCTTACGACTAGGGAAGTCTTAGTGTCTAGAAAACTCGTATGTCTAAGATGGGAAGATTGAATCCGCACTCCAAAAGTGATGTCAATAGAATTTAGGCTCCATAGTATTGCTCTTGGAGATAGATGATTGGAAAATTGAAGCTAAGTTTCACATTATAGACTCAGATACATCTTTTAATGCTTTGCTTGGGAGACCATGGATACATGAGAATAACATAGTTCCATCCTCTCTACATCAGTGAATGAAGTTCGTGAGAGGTGGAATTAATTACTGTGCAAAAAGAGATCTCAAGCCATTTAAAATTCATGAGGTCTATTCTCATGAACTTGGCCAAAGTTTAAAATAAAAGAAAAATAAAAATAAAAATAAAATGAAAGAGAAACAGAAAAAAGAAAAGAAAATAGAAAATGGAAAAGAAAATAAAAGGGAGTTGAAATAGATTTGGAGGAGGAAGTGGAGCCTGACATTAGATTCCATCCATAGTTCATTACTCCATTCGAATATATGGGTAGGATGACCTGACCTCCACCAAGTAGAGGAAGAGGCTAGTTCAGAGGTAGTCCTAGGGGTGGAAAACCTCCTTATTGGCCACCCAATAGAAGATATGTCCCAACTACCAGGAGTACACCTATTATCCATATAGACTTAGAATCTAGTTCATAGGATGAGTCTTATATGGTTAGCACACCAGCCAGCTATTCTCAATAGTAGATTCCCTTGGAGGTGACACTTAAGTCGGATAGCGATGAAGACTAGACTCCAAAGAAAAGCATAAGTGTATCCAAGTCTATAGGTGAAATAGTTAGGCATCAGTTGGGAACCTTCGCTCTAAACCCACTTTCCTCTCAAAAAGCTAAAGGTTTGGTAGTTACGGAAGCCCTAAGTCATCCACAAGTTTGAAGACTCAGAGGTTCTTTCTGAGAGGATCATCCTCAAGTCAAGAAGTTAATGTAGAACTTGTGAATGATTCATATTAAATTTAATAGAATTACCTTTTGATTGGTACTTTCCTTGTGTTCATAATTTAGCAAAGATAGGGTTAATCCTATATAATTGGTCAAATCATAGGTCAGACTACTGCAAAATAATATGGAAGAACAAATGCAATAGCTCTCAATGAAGATTGGGTCTAGGATTCAGTATAGTGGGTCTAGTCAATGATGACGATTGTTGCTAAGTGATCACCAATCATTTGAAATCTGATAGATTCTTTTCAAATCATATTAACTCATACGAGGAGTTGTGCTTTGAAATTTCAGATGATCCAAATTATTTTGAAGTCAATGATACACTACCAGAGTTTGAAGAAGAGATCAAGTCAACCATTGATGAGCTCAAGGAAATCAACTTAGGAACTAAAGAAGATCCACGCCCAACATACATCAGATCTATATTGAATGAAATTGAAACCAATGACTTAGTTAGGCTATTGATTGAGTTTAAGGACTGCTTTGCATGGAGTTATGAAGAGATGCCTGGATTGGCTCCTAACATAGGGTCCATAAATTAGCAATAGAGCCTACTGTTAACCTTATCAAGCAAGCTCCTAGATGCATGTGATTAGACATAGAATAACATGTCATTTATGAATTCAAGAAATTGATCGATGGTAGCTTCATTCAGGAACAAAAATACCCTACTTGGTTAGCAGTGTCATCCGAGTTAAGAAAAAGAATGGCCAAAATTTTGGAATTTAAATAAACATGTCTAAGTTAATTTCCACTACCAATCCTATAATGGTTTTTACCTCATCTCTTGTCTTCTCTTTGTGGATGGCTCATCTGGATATAACAAATAAAGATGGCCACGAAGATGAAACAGCAAAACCCGATAAATTTACTGTATAAGGTCATGCCATTTGCTTAAAATCTTTGGTGTTGCATAGGTGAAATGACTTCGAATCTTGATGAACTCATTCATCATCAAGTTGAGTCTATGTCGATGATATCATGGTCAAAGTAGAAAAGACCATCTCTTTGACTTGAAAGTACTTTTCAAACAGTTAATATGATTTAACCTTAAAATGAACCCCTTGAAGTGTGCATTTGGAGTAGCTTTACGAAAATCTCTTAGGTTTGTTGTCCGACACCACAGATTCAAAATTGATCTAGAGAAGATCAAGGAGATATTAGAAATCACACCCCCTAAAAGTTAACTCAACTTACATCATTCCAAGGGTAGTTGGCATATCTAAGATGCTTTATATCCAACCTATCGAGAAGATGTGAGCCATTAACAGTGGTTGTGAAAAAGGATGCCAAGTTCAAGCGGGATGTCAAGTGTGAGCATGCCTTCTAAGACATCAAGCATTACTTGATGATGTCACCAGTTCTAGCAGCCCCTATTTTGGGTAGGTTGCTCATACTTTACATTGCTTTATTAGATGACTCCTTTGGTGCTTTGTTGCCCCAAGCCAATGATGAAGGAAAAGAAAATGCACTCTATTACCTCAACTATCATCTAATCCCTGCTAAGGCTAATTATCCACCTTTTGAAAAGCATTGCATAGCTTTAATATTTGCATCCCAAAAGCTACAGCACTACATGCTTCCTCATTGGTGAACTTACTCTCTAGGATCAATCCACTATATTATCTCATGACATGGCCGATGCTATTTGGACAGTTGGCATGACGATCCAAGATTCTCTCACAGTTTGACATTACCTTCATACCCCTCTGTGCAGTGAAAGGACAAGTGCTAAAGGATTTCTTAACAAATCATGAACTTAGGGGATACTAGCATTCACTGGTGGGAGATGTGCTTTGATGGTGTAGTTTCCTCTCAAAGTGGAGAAGATCCACAATCTGCTACTCTAGGTTAGGCAGGGCTAGGAATAATTCTCTTAACTTTAGATTACAATGTGATGAGATTCTCATACCATCTATCCAATCCTTGCACCAACAATGTAGCTTAATATGAGTCTCGGATTGCCAATCTAGAGTTAATCATTACTCTAAGCATCCATAACATCAACATCTTCAGGGACTCTCAGTTAATTCAATCAAATCGCTTGATCCTATAAGGTTATAAAGCCCAAGCTCCATCACTACCATAAGTACACCATGGATTTGTTGGCCCAAATCTTAGAGGTTACCATTCATAAGATTCCTTGAGGAGAGAATGTCGAAGCATATGCTTTAGCCAACCATGCCAAGGAGTTGGCATATCCAGAGGATGAGTCAATATTAATAAAAGTCCAAAATAAATAAGTCTTATTTCTTCTTGATATTGAAATCATCAAAAAGTACTCTCTTAAAGGGGAGGTTGCCATTTCCAAGAAGAATGAAGAGTTAGATTGGAGGCAACCATTCATGGATTACCTAAATAAAGAAGAACTACCTCAAGAGTAGTCTGAAGCCCATCAGATGAAGCAGAAAGCACTTTCTAATGTTCTTGTGTATGGTGTCTTGAACCAGTGGTCTTTCGATCATATGTGGTTACATTGTTTACACAAGCATGAAGCTCGTAAGATCTTGATCGAGGTGCACTTAGGATTATGTGGAGCCAACCAATCTGATCCAATGATGAAATCCAAGATCAAGAGACTAGGACACTACTGGTCATTGGTGATCAAAGATTGCATGCATATATGGAGTCATACCAATGTGTAATACACAATGTGTTCTACACCAACCACCCAACATTCAACATCCTATATTGGCCTCATGGCCATTCGAGTGTTGGGGGATTGACATAGTGGGTGTGATTGATCCTCCTTCTTCCAAGGGTCATTGGTTCATCTTAGCTGCAACTAACTACTTTTCCAAATGGGCGAAGGCGATTTCGCTCAAAGAGGTCATAGCTCAGTATGTGTTCCAATTTTTTAGAAACCATATCATATATAGGTTCAGAGTGCCTCAATGAATTATATTTGATAATGGTATTACATTCAAGAGCACCGAGATCAACAACTTTGCCCAGAAATAACATAAATAAGAGATATTAGACCATCAACTACATGAGGACAAATGGCTTACCAGATGCCTTCAACAAATCTCTCATCCAAATACTAAAAAAGACACTCAAAAATAATAAGTGATAGTGGCTTGAGCAGTTAGTTGAAGCTTTGTGGGCCTACCACATCACATATATAACTCTAATTCAGTCTACTCCTTTCTCCTCAGTGTATGGGTCTGAAGCCATTCTACCATTAGAAGTCTAGCTCCCATCACTAAGGATAGATGTGAGTAGCAATATCATAACATAGCAGAATGCCAGGTTGGTTAGAAGAGCTAGAAGGTCTGAAGGAGAGACGCCTGCAGGCATGCTAAAACCTTGAGTTGTACAAAGCTAAAATGATTCAAGATTACAACAAGTTTGTTCTTCCTAGAGCTTTTCAAGTGAGAGAGCTTATTTTAGTTCTAAGGAGACTGATTGTTACCCATTGTAAGATGGGATGCAAGTTTTAACCCACTTAAGAAGGCCCTTTTATCGTAGAGAAGGCCTACTAAGGAGGATCTTATCAGCTTATTAATCATAAGAGAAAGTACCAAGTGCTTCCAATCAAAGGGCTCTACTTATAGAAATATTATAAATCATGTTTGAAAATAATTATCATCAATGAAAATTCCATTTTGAATTGAATCTCTTCCATGTTGAAAGTATTCTTGTTTATAAATCTACCATGATGTGTTTAGGGTAGGTGTAAGAACCCGAGTGGTGTCATATCCTTCATCTACACAACACAAACACAAACTACACACAAAATATAAAAAAAATGTATTTTTTTTTTACTTTGAGTTGAGATAACACCCAGTGACACTCACTCGGTGGCTGCTCTAGGTTGGGTGAGCTGGGGCTACCCTGCTTTAGGATGTCACCCCCTGGTCTTCTTGATGATTCTTAAGTCGCCTTGTGGTGTTTATTTTTTGATGTATGGGTTAGGGGGGCACCACATGATCATAAAGGGGTACTTTTGGTGATTCTATAACATTAAGGAAATATACTATCTTGAAAGATAGAGGCATCACCCTACGATGGACCAAATCATGTAATAAGGACTCCTAAGGCATGATGGGTCTTCAAATATATCAGAGATTTTTCCCTTACTTTACATGGATGAATAAAGCAAGGTTTATATTTAACCAGGTTCTTAAATTCCCTATGGAGGTAAGCCACCATAGGTAACTACATCTTAAGAAATGAAATTTACTCTGGATTAAAGTAGACAATTATCATCTCCAAAGATTTAAAGGTTAGACTGTCAAAAGATTGATTGTATTTGGAAAATCAATTGGGAAAGTTTAAGGAGATGACTTATTTTTAGAATCCAAATGAAATAAGTAAGAAATTCTCATGATACTTGGAAGCCTAGTGAGTGTTTCAATCTATCCTATGGTTGGGCTTTATAATTTCGAAGTTGAGAAGATTTATATATTTTGAGTCAAAGTTTAATTAGATTACTAAGGCTTATAATCCACCAACACAAGGTTGTGGGAATGCCCAAGAGGTGAGGATTTTGCTCAGCTCAGGAAGCTTTACAACCTAAAGCATGACCTAAATCTAAGCGACAAGTGGACATAAAGGTTTAACTCCATAAGATAGAATAAATTGTCTGACTTCTAGACATATAATTGCTCAGAGTGTCCGCCAACTAAGTCCACCTATGATTTTAAAACCATGTAGTCCAGTCTTATGAATTGCAATATAGCTAGGGTAATTATTTAATTAGAAAGAGACTAAAGTCCTAAACACACTCCCTAAGAGACTAGAACATGAGTGGTATGAGCATATGACTTAATCTAAAGATGCAAAATCTTTTTAAATTTTATTTCATTTTAGACAGATCATTTTGATAGAGGCTTTAGGATTTCTTATGCCTAAATGCATGATGAACTAGGTTATGGGTCAAATCAGATAAGAGAAGGTGTTTTACACCTCAAGGGATGCCCTCACAGGTCAAGCATTCCTTTATCATGCAAGGATGGAGATCCTTCATGTTCAAGAGGGAAAGAATGTACATGCATGATGTGAAACAAGCAATGATACAACTAAGGGGTTTCTAAATCTTTTAATTATCTTATTTATGTCTTTGGCTTTATGATGAGGATATGAGTTGTTTAAAATTTACTTATGAGTGATTAGTTGGGTAGAAAAGTTATTTTTATCCTATGAGCCTAATCATATCCAATCTAGAAATTAAAGTATCAATCATTTAAGAAACTATGAAAAACATGTCATCCTAATGCTCAATGTAAACATAACATCAAACAATTATATAAATTATTAAAGAATAAAAGGCGGTGTGGTAACCATCAACGAAGAGAAAATATGGGTAGCCAGTTCTACCCTTATACAACTAGAATATGAAAGAATAATTATAATTGTATTAAATGCTATGGGGGTCTTCTCTATTCATATCTCCATTTATGACTTTTTTTCCTTCTTTGATTTAAATGGTGCTTGCTTCAAAGGCATCACAGGGCACCCCAAGACAAAGCCTTTTGGCCACTGCTCATCCTAATCCCCCATAGCTCTAATCTTAATTCCTATTGCAAAAGTTACATTTATATTGGAAATGTAAATATAACTATACCTTTAAAATAGAGGTTAACTAAATATACATATAATCCCAAGCAGTTGTATTTATAATTAGGACTTAGCACCATACACATGGGTAATTAAGCCCACTTATTCTAAAAGGATTATGCTTAAGGATTTAAGCACCTGCAAAAAGAGTATTCATGTTTATTTTTAAGAATCCCTTAAGCATAATCCCCTATAAAAAACATGATTAGGCTAATATTGGCCTATCATTACTCTATGAAGCATACACCCTAACATTCAATATGAAATAACTCATCATAAAACAAAACATACTTCACATCATACACCATCCTAACTTACAGCTAGAAGTGATGACTTTACTGTAATGTGTGTATTAAGGCTTGCATGGTAAGTCTTGTTAGGCATTAGTGTTGTATTTTCTAAGTGTAGAAGGATTCAATTTAACATTATAGGTTGATTTCAGTTGAAGTAGATTAATTGATTTGAGAATTTTAATTTCTATTTTCTTTTGTTTCATTTGATTACACTTAGAAAGTAAGTGATATAAAGAGAGGAAAATAGAATTTTCCTATTTCATCCCTACCTTAAGTCACTTTCTAAAGTATATTAATTTGATTTAGTTCTATTTAGTGAATGGATTATTAAATGATTTAATTAATCCTTAAGTTTAGGTTCACTTTAAATAATCCTATTCAAAATGAAAGGCATCTTAAGAATAATTTAATTGAATTACTACCACATGACATATATTAAATAATTCCTTTCCATCACACATAACATGCATATGACTTAACCCTACGTGTATCTATACATGTAGCATATTTTAGAACACTTAAATGATGAATGTATGTGTATGTTTAGAATTTAAATTTTATTTGATTGAATTATTTAAACATATTAATTTAAAACTTTATCCAAATTCTAATACAAAAAGGACATAAGAATGAAATTAAATAGGCATGTGCCATTGTTAAACCAGGGAAGTGAGGTAATCAAATTACTTCCTTGGAGCTAGCTAAAGCCTCATATTCTTGAGATGTATAAACTATATACCCATTTGCATTCATAAATATGTAAAATCATACACATGAACATAGGAAGTAAGCTCCAAATCATATGGCTAATTAATTCAACCACTTAGTCAATTATGAATGTGTGAAATGTTAATGTAAAATGGGATTTTCATTCACTAATTGCATATATATATACATGTACGAAGATATAGGCAAGTACATTTCATTGTTAAACTAAAGAAGTGAGGTAATCAATTGACCTCCTTGGGGCTAACTAAAGCCTCGTATTCCCGGGATGCCCAGACTATATACTTGTTTACTTGGACACACATTGATGTATACATAAATGAGGGAAAGAAAATCATGCAAATATTGTATATTTTGTTTGATTGAATAATTTATATATATGAATTAAAGTTATATCCAAATTCTAATGTTGAAATACATAAGAATAAAATCAAATGGGTGTGTGATGTTGTTAAACCAAAAAGTGAGGTAATCAAATGACCTCCTTGGGGCTAGCTAAAGCCTCATGTTCTTGGGATGTCCAGACTATATACCCATTACCATTCAATCTTATATAAATCAGCACATGAATAGAGGAAATAGACCTCAACATTCATACATTTAAGCTATAAGTACATGAATTTCTTATGTATTTATAACTAGCATCATAACACATTATTATTCATTTATAAGCTTTTGAAAAATACATTTGGATTTAATAGTGGTAATAGCCACACATATATTAAATTAAATCAACAACATGCAAGCATAGATAAAGAAAATTCATTTTATTTTACTTGATTTTGAAAATATTGATGCATGAATTCAAATGACATATCAAATTTAACATGATTGAAAAGATGACAATCAAATATAAGCATGTGATTCATTCAACCAAACTAGTTCATAAGGAAAATCAAATCAAATAAGATTATTTAAAGCAAACCAAAGCTTCTTTATTAATTAAGTTTTTGGATTTGATTTGATTTAAAGAGGAGAGAAATCATTACTTTGTTTTAAACATTCCACATTAGTGATTTGATTTAATTTAAGGAAATGTAATTAAGTTGATTTTTGTTAAGATGTTAATTAAGTTGAACCTTAAGTAGATGAATTATGACCTTAATATGCATGAAAATAAACTTATGATCTAATATGTTTTGGATTAATATTTTTTTTTTTTAGAGGGACTTAATTATTACTCTTATGGTTTTCCCACACATGTGGACTAACCATAATTTCATTAAACTCCTTTTGGGTTATTAAACACCTAAAGATCTACCCCATGATTTAATTAATTAAGTCTGATGTGAGTATGATTTCAATTTGATTAAGTGATTTAATTAATTAGTTAAATCTTAATTTAATTTTAATTTAAAAAGGGTGAAATGAACTTAGGAAGGGGTCCCAACCCTATTCCTTAGTTCACTTACTGTTGAACAATGATTAATAAACTTAATTAACCAATTTATTACTATTCATGGGATTAATTAATCATTAATTAACTTAAAAGAGTAGTTAATGTTTAATTAGTCAATTTTCCTAATTAAGTGTGTAATAAATCCCAAGAAAATCATTGGAGGTAGAGGTCATCTGATTAAATTAACTCACAAAATTTGGGATTAATTTCTCAAGTAATTTAGAGTAATTAAGCTAATTAAATAATTAAACCTTACTATTCAAAATTAGTTAAGATGCTTTTAATTAATTCTCCTCACAAATACTTTAAAATGAGTATTTATTTGCATTTTTTATTTCTCTATGATTTTTATGATTTTTAGAAGTTTCAACCATTAAAATTGAATAATTAAGCCTAATTAAAGCCTAATCTTGTTGGGACCATGTGGCTCGCTGATGCGGCGCTGTCCACATGGCACCGTGGGATTGCCAACTTAAAACTTATCCAACTTAGCATCTACATGGCAGTGGCAGATGCACTTTCTCCTCCACCGTCTGATCTAAGATTGGACGGCTGTGATTAATTCCACAGCTTAATATGATTTATTAGATTGAACTAGTGGACCTAATCATGACTGTCCATTCTGATATTATGGAATGGATGGTATGTGATCTAACATCACTAGAGTGAGGAAGAATGGAGTCCATCCACCATTGTTCACTTGATCTGAGCTTACTAGAGCTTGGATAAACTCCAAAAGGGTCCCACACCTTCATGACATGGGTTTTGGTTCATTTGAATATTTCAAGTCAAAAGGGTTAAGTTGGGTTTGACTTGGGTTGATTTTGGTTTGGCTTGATGAATTTAGATTTTATTTATATTTGTGAATATGATTGAAGGTATGATTGATTCATGAGAAAATAAATTGAATTTGGATTTTTGAATGAAGGAATTTGGCTAAGTCCATGGAGTTGAGCCATGTGGGTTAGGTTTGGATTTTTATTTGGTTTGATTTAGTTTTGATGATTTAATGTATATTTCATTTAAATTTGTGAAGATGTTATAAATATGATTAAATTATGAGAAAATCAATTGAGTCTAACTTGATTTGGATTAAGATTTGGCTAAGTCCATTAGACAGGTCATATGGCTTAAGAAGGGTTTTGATGTAATCTGATTTAAGTTTGATCATTTGAATGTAGATTTGATTTATATTTAAGAAGATAATTGAAGAAACAAATTGATAATGAGAAAATCAATTGATTTTGGATTGATTTGGATTAAGATTTGGCTAAGTCCATGGGATAGGTCATATGGCTTAGGAAGGCTTTCAAGTTTGGATTTTATCATGGGCTTCAATCATTTGGTTTTGGAATTTAGGTTTGGATTTGGATTTGAATTTTATGTTTGAATTGAACTAGAAGTTTAGTTTGAGAAGTTGAACATGGATTGGATTTGGGTTATAGTAGGTGGATTATCCTAATCCCAGGCATAACCTATTCATATGGTTAACCCTTCTAAGTTCTTAGGCTTAGGTTAAGTGTTTACCTAATTGTTAGAAGTGTCTTATGACTAGGGAAGTCTTAGTGTCTAGAAAACTCATAAGTCTAAGATGGGAAGATTGAATTCGCACTCCAAAAGTGATGTCAATAGGCTTTAGGCTCCATAGTATTGCTCTTGGAGATAGATGATTGGAAAAATGAAGGGAAGTTTCACATTATAGACTCATATACATCTTTGAATGCTTTGCTTGGAAGACCATGGATATACAAGAGCATAATATAGTTCCATCCTCTCTACATCAGTGTATGAAGTTTGTGAGAGGTGGAATCATTTACTATGTCAAAAGAGATCTTAAGACATTTACAGTTCACGAGGTCTATTCTCGTGAACTTGGCCAAAGCTTAAAATAAAAGAAAAAGAAAAAGAAAAAGAAAATGAAAAAGAAATAAAAAAAGAAAAGAAAATAGAAAATGAAAAGAAAATAAATGGGAGTGAAAATATACTTGGTGGAGGAAGTGGAGTCTAACATTAGATTCCACCCACAGTTGATTACTCCATTCGAATATATGGGTAGGATAACCTTACCTCCACCAGGTAGAGGAAGAGGCCAGTTCAAAGGTAGTACTAGGGGTGAAAAACCTCCTTATTGGCCTCCCAATAGAATATATGTCCTAGCTACCAAGAGTACACCTAGTATCCATATAGACTTAGAATCTAGTTCATAGGATGAGTCATATATGGTTAGCACACCAGCTAGCTATTCTCAGTAGTAGATTCCCTTGGAGGTGACACTTAAGTTAGATAGTAATGGAAATTGGACTCCAAGGCAAAGCATAAGTGTATCCAAGTCTATAGGTTAAATAGTTAGGCATCAGTTGGGAACCTTTAGCTCTAACCCCACATTCCTCTCAAAAAGTTAAGTGTTTGGTAGTTAAGGAAGCCCCTAAGTCATCCACAAGTGTGAAGACTCAGAGGTTCTTTCTAAGAGTGTCATCCTCAAGTAAAGAAGTTGATGTTGAACTTGAGAATGATTTATGTGAAGATTTAATAGAATTACCTTTTGATTGGTACTTTCCTTGTGTCCATAATTTAGCAAAGAAAGGGTTAATCCCACAAACATGGTCAAAGCGGTCAGACTACTTTGAAAGAATATGGAAAAACAAATGCAAAAGCTCTCAATCATGATCGGGACTAGGATTCGGTATAGTGGGTCCAGTCAATGATGATGATTCTTAAGATTTAATCATTTGAAATCTATTTTTTCAAATCATATTAACTGATATGAGGAGTGCTTAAAATTTAGATGATCCAAATGATTTTGAAGTCAATGATGCACTACCAGTTGAAGAAGAGATCAAGTCAACCATTGACGAAATTTTAGAACTAAAGAAGATCCATGCCCGACATACATTAGTTATTTATTGAATGAAATTGAAACCAATGACTTAGTTAGGCTATTGACTAAGTTTAAGGACTACTTTGCATGGAGTTATGAAGAGATGCCTAGATTGGCTCCTAATGTAGGGTCCATAAACTAGAGCCTCTATGTAACCTTATCAAGCATGGTCCTAGGCATTTGGATTAGACATAGAAGAACATGTCATTTATGAAGTCAAGAAATTGATCGATGGTGGCTTTAGGAAGAAAAATACCCTACTTGGTTAGAGTCGCTAGTTAAGAAAAGAATGGCCAAATTCACATATGCATCAATTTTAGGGATTTAAATAAGGCACGTCCAAAAGATGAATTTCCACTACTAATCTCAGAGCTGATGGTGCACATTGCCTCATCTCATGCAATCTTCTCCTTCATGGATGGCTCAACTAGATATAACTAAATAAATATGCCCCATTAAGAGGAAAGAAACACTGCTTTTAGAATCCCGATCAGAATCTTTTGCTATAAGGTCATGCCATTCTGCCTTAAAAATTTTGGTGCTACATATCAGTGAGCTATGACTCGAATCTTCGATGAAATTATTCATCACTAAGTTGAGTGCTATGTCGATGATCTCATGCTCAAAAGTAGAGATAAGGAAGGCTATCTCTTTGACTTGAAAGTAGTTTTCGAATAGTTAAGATGATTTAACCTCAAAATGAACCCCTTGAAGTGTGCATTTGGAGTAGCTTCAAGGAAATCCCTTGGGTTTATTGTCCAACATCATAGAATTGAAATTGATCTAGAGAAGATCAAGGCAATATTAGAAATCACACCCCCTAAAAGTTTAAGTCAACTTAAATCATTCCAAGGGCAGTTGACATATCTAAGATGCTTTATATCCAACCTATTGGGAAGATATCAGCCATTCTCAGTGGTTGTGAAAAAGGATGCCAAGTTCAAGTGGGATGATAAGTATGAGCATGCCTTCAAAGACATCAAGCATTACTTGATACCATCACCAATTCTAGTAGCCCCTATTTCGGGCAAGCCGCTCATACTTTACATTGCTTTATTAGATGACTCCCTTGGTGCTTTGTTTTCCCAAGCCAATGATGAAGGAAAGGAAAATGTACTCTATTACCTCAATCGTCATCTAATCCCTACTGAAGCTAATTATCCACCTATTGAGAAGCATTGCATAGCTTTAATCTTTGCATCCCAAAAGTTAAGCACTACATGCATCCTCATAAGGTGAACTTAATATTTAGGATCAATCCACTATACTATCTCATGACATGACCAACGCTATCCAGATAGTTGGCATGATGATCCAAGCTTCTCTCACAGTTTGACATTACCTTCATACCCCTTTGTGTAGAGAAAGGACAAGCGCTAGTGGATTTCTTAGTAGCACACTCACTTCTTGTTGACTCTCCATTTATTGATGATCTCCCTGATGAACAAATCATGAACTTAGGGGATACTCACATTCACTGGTTGAAGATGTACTTTGATGGTGTAATTTCCTCTCAAAGAGGAGAAGAACCATATTTTGCTATTCCAGGTTAGGTAGGGGTGGGAATAGTTCTCTTAACTCTAGACTACAATGTGATGAGATTCTCATATCATCATCCCTCTTGCGAAGCAAATGAGGCTCGATTGTAGATCAGTTAGTTACTTTAAATCCAACATTCATCTTTGGACTCTTAGTTATCAACCAAATCGTTGGATCCTATAAGGTTATAAAGCCCAAGATCCATCACTACCACAAGTACACCATGGAGTTGTTGGCCCAAATCTTAGAGGTTATCATTCATAAGATTCCTTGAGGAGAGAACGATGAAGCATATGCTTTAGCCAAGCATGCCAATGAGTTTCCATGATCAGAGGATGAGTCCATAAGAATAAAGGTCCAAAATAAACAAGTCTTATTTCTTATTAATATTGAAATCATCAAAAAGTACTCTCTTAAAGGGGAGGTTGCCATTGCCAAGAAGAATGAAGAGTTAGATTGGATGCAACCATTCATGGATTACCTAAATAAAGGCGAACTACCTCAAGAGAAGTCTGAAGCCCATCAGATGAAGTAAAGAGAACTTTCCAATGCTCTTGTGGATGGTGTCTTGAACCAGTGGTCTTTTGATCATATGTGGTTATGTTGTTAACACAAGCATGAAGCCCATAAGATCTTGATGAGGTACTCAAGATTATGTGGAGCCAATAATCGATCGAAGATGAAATTCAAGATCAAAATACTAGCATACTTCTGGTCATTGATGATCAAAGATTTCATGCATATGGCTAGGAGATGCCACCAATGTCAAATAAATGATGTGGTCCTACACCAACTACCCAACATTCAACATCCTATATTGGCCTCATGGCTATTCAAGTGTTGGGGTACTGACATAGTGGGTGTGATGGATCCTCCTTCTTCCAAGGGTCATCAATTCATCTTAGCTGCAACTAACTACTTTTCCAAATGGGCGAAGGCAATTTTGCTCAGAGAGGTCACAGCTCAGCATGTGCTCCAATTTTTTAGAAACCATATCATATATAGGTTTAGAGTGCCTCAATGAATTATATCTGATAATGGTATTGCATTCAAGAGCTCCAAGATCAACAAATTATCCTAGAAACAACATAGATAAGAAATATTATACCATCAACTACCTGAGGGCAAATGGCTTACCAGATGCCTTCAACAAATATCTCATCCAAATACTAGAAAAAACACCAACAATAATAAGTGACAGTGGCATGAGCAGTTAGTTGAAGCTTTGTGGTCCTACCGCACCACATATAGAACTCCAACTCAGTCTACTCCTTTCTCCTTAGTGTATGGGTCCTATTCTACCATTATAGTCTAACTCCCATCACTAAGGATATTATATAAAAGATCACAACATGTAAATGCCAAGTTATGGTTAGAAGAGCTAGAAGGTTTGGAGGAGAGACGCATGCAGGCATGCTAAAACCTTGAGTTGAATAAAGCTAAAATGATTCAAGGTCACACCAAGGTGGTTCATCCTAGAGCTTTTCAAGTAAGAGAGCTTATTTTAGTTCTAAGGAGGATTGTTGCCCATGTAAGATGGGATGCAGAACAAAGGAAGGCCCTTTTTACCATAGAAGGCCTACCAAGGAGGATCTTATCAGCTTATTAATCATACAAGAAAGTGCCCAATGCTTCCAATCAATGGACTCTACTTATAGAAATATTATAAATCATGTTTGAAAATAATTATCATCAATGAAAATTCCATTCTAAATTTAATCTCTTCCATGTTGAAAGTATACTTGTTTACGAATCTACCGCGATGTGTTTAAGGAAAGTATAAGAACTTGAGTGGCATCCTATCCTTCATTGACACAATATAAACACAAACTATACACAAACATATAAAATAAACACATGTATTTTTTGTTGGGCTACTATGAGTTGAGATAACACCCCCTGCGGCACTATCTCAGTAGCTGCTCTACATTGGGATGACAAGCTACCTTGCTAGTGTGTCACCCCAGTGGTCTTCTTGCTTTGGAGGATATAAGTTTGCTACACTTTCCTTCCTTACTTGGCCATTGCATATTGATGAGGGCCTTATTAGTTTGATAGGCCTTAGTGCATGGCCGGTAAGCTACCTTATGTTGGCTTCGCTTAAGAGGATGTGAGTCTACTACACTTTCTTCTTGGATTAGCCTTCGTGCACTAACTGGGTCGTGTATATTTTAGGTTTATGATAAGTCCTCTAGTGGCTCCTTCCTCTTGCTTTAAGTCTGTCCTTCAGGGGCTCCCGCTTAGTAGCTCTAGTCAGATAGAATCATCCACATGATAGACTATCCCGATGATCTATTCCTCTTACAAAGTTGTAAGCCTACATGCTTTCTTTCCAGATTGATCATTGCACACCGACAGGCAGCATAAGTTGGTTGGTTCTCACTATACTAATAGATACACCACTCATGCTAATGGATACACCTTAGGTTTGTTGGTTCTCGTACCTTAAGATACACCACTCATGGCAAATGTAAGTCTGTTATGGTTTCTCCTTGAGTTGTCCACTATACACATATAGGCTTTCTTTTTTAGGGCTCAGGATAATGTCCCTAGTATCACCTCCCTTATGGGCACTATATTTGGACCACATCCTTTTGCAACCCATTTTACACTACCAGGTTACTATCAGTTGGAAAGTTCCCTTTTTTAATAACCACTATAGTTGGAGAATCATCTGTGGATGTGTAGATTCTCCTTGGTGTAAATCTAATATATAGGTCAAGGCCCGGTAGCCTTCACTTAGTGTGGTCCCTCACACCATCCACACAAACATATAAATAAAATATATATTCATTTGTTGATTAGGAGGACACCCCTAACAATACCATTTCCCAAGCAGTCATCTTATCTATAGGCTAGTATCCACAAAACTCCCTATAAGAATTGCCTGACTACTCTTGAGTTGATATAAGTCCCCAACGACATTCACTCATTAGTCGCCCATAAGTCGGGTTCAATTTGTTGTGCTACCAATAGGTCACCCCAGCAATTTTTCTCTGCTTTAGAAGATATAAGTCTAATATGCCTTCTTCCTAGCAAAACCATTGCACACCGAAAAACAACCCCTTAGTTTGGCTAGTTCTATCTCATAGCCAGTAGACTATCCCTTTGGATTTGTAAATCTGGGATAGGACATGTCCAATATAGCCCCTTAGGTGGGTCCATCCTTGACGATATGGTCCATAAATTAAATTATCAAATTTGATCAAGCTCACATCCCCAGCGGATATGCCCTCACTTCAAAACCAAACTAAACCAAACAAACCATATCAAATCACATAAAATTAAGATAAAATTAATCTTGACTACTTTTGAGTTGACATAAGTCCCAAGTGGAATTCACTCAGTAGTCGCCCTAGGTTATGTTCAATTTGTTGTGCATCCAATAGGTCACCCCAGCAGTTGTTCCTCACTTTGGAAGATGTAAGTCTGCTATGCCTTCTTCCAGCATAGTGACACAGAAAATCCTTAGGTTGGCTAACTCTACCACCAGGATAGACTATGCCTTTGAATTTGTAAACAGGTAGGTCATGAATGATATAGCCCCCTCTGGGTTCATTACACCATAGGGTCCATACATTAACTCAAACTAAATTAAATCCAATATGATTTTCCCCTGAGTTAATCACACCCTTCTCCCCTAATGAGCCAAATAATATATAAATAAGTCAAGCAAAGAAATCAAATCCAAAACCAACCTCCCTAGTGTCGCCAAATTAATCCAACTCCCCAGCAGAGTCTAAATCAAAGAAATCCAACCAAACTCTTATTCCCAGCGGATACATTCCCAAAAAAAAAATTATGAAATCAAACTCAAATCACAATCCCCAGTGGATAGCCCAAACTTGCATACCTAGTAGAAGGTTCATTTTCTCGATCCCCAGCAGACTCAAGCCTATATCTCTAGCATATTTGCCTCCATATCAATTAAATAAAATAAATAAAAGTCAATTTGAAATTAATCTTTAGTGGATTATAGATTCTTATCCCCAGTGGATCTTCTTTCCACAAATTATATAATCAAATCAAATTCAAACCTTATCCATAGCTGAGTTTCTTCTTCTATGCCCTCGATATCCCCTCACATATCACATCCAATGCATGTGTGATCCCCTAGCAGATCTCTCTCCATGTCTTCGACATGGAATTCTCATCAAATCTTATTTCTTCTCTTATGCACACCTTTAATACTTCAACCAAAAGCCTAACAATGTATTCATTCAAATTACATAATCTTAACATTGTAATCAACCATTTATGATTTGTGATTGTGCAAGCTCAAATTTATGATACAATATCATGCTAAACATATTATAATGTGAATTAACACACTATATTATATTATAAATTATGATGATATATTATAATTTGCTATAATATAATATAGTTTCTAACATTACACCTCGTTAAAATCACTTAAAAGGAACAAATAACACAATTTTCTCAAAATATGAATAATGTTAGTTTTTGATGTAAAATTATTATTTTTCTATTAGAAATGGTACAAAATAGCATAAATTTGGTGTTGCTTCTCAGTGTGTCTCGTGAATTTGGCCAAATTCTTCCAACTCAACCTTTAAATTAACATTTTTATGAGTATTGACCCAATGCATTATAACAAAAGTAAAATATACTAAAATATACAATAACTTTTAGTAACACACCACCACATTCATATATATGTGAAGTTATATTGTTTTGTATATTATATTTTAATATTCTTTTATATAATATATTATGTTACAATACACCTTAAAATGAATTAGTTTAAGTAAAAAATTTATAAAATTTGGTTGAAAAATGAACATTTATTTTGGATGCAATATCCCATTCTTTTGATTAAATGACACACCATACACCCCAATGATGTTCCCTTAAGCTTGCCTTTAATTTGGTCAAATCCCATCATCTCATCCTATAAATCAATATTTTTTATGAATAATGCGTAAACTCTACTTATCATACTATAACAAACTAAAATATGCTAAACAATAAGTAGTAATACACAATAGTTTGCTATAATGCATGATGCTACACTACATTAAGGCATCTTATATTATAATACATTATAACATATTATATTATATTATATTATATTATATTATATTATATTATATTATATTGCATATAAAATTATCAAATTAGTCTAAACGATATAAAAATTATATATTTTAGTCATATCACTTACATATTTTAAATTGAAACAATATATTATGATGCCATGCTCTACCTAGTATGAATTTGGCAAAATTCACCCATTTTAAAGTCTAAATGAACATTATTATAAATAATGCTAGTGTAGGCTCGACTACATGATTGTAAAATACTAAAAGAATTTAAAATGCACAAAATAATATATTATGATATATGATGATACTATTTCAATAAAATATTTATTTTGAACATAAAATCTTACTTTTAGACTACAAGTGGCGTACACCTTTACTACAACTAATTCCACTTCAAATTTAATAAATTTCATCATCTAATTTATTAAATCAATATTTTATGATTTAGTTAATATAAACTATACAATACCATAATATACTAAAACTTTTCAAAAAATCTTCTAACATCCAAAAACACATCACTAAATGCTCAAATATATGATGCTACATTATACTATAATATATGATAATATAATATGATTTAGGGTTAGGGTTTAGGGTATTCAAATCTCTAACAGTCAAGAGCAAGTCACTTAAAGATATTTTCTTTAGCTACTATAACTATGTTAGGAATAGGTCATTCTTTAGATCTACTCCTAATGACTTATTTATTCAAGATTTAGAGTTTAAGGTTTAGGTTTAGAGTTTAAGGTTTAGAGTTTATGGTTTAGGGTTTAGGGTTTAAAGTTTAGGACTTGGGGTTTAGGGTGTAGAGTTTAGGGTTGTAGGTTTCATGCTTTAGGGTTTATGGTTTTAGGGATTATAGTTTAGGTTTAGGGTTTAGGGTTTTAGGGTTTAAAGTTTAGGGTTTAGGGTTTAGGGTTTAGGAATTAGGGTTTAGGGTTTAGAGTTTAGGGTTTAGGGTTTAGTGTTTAGGGTTTAAGGTTTATATGGTTTAGGGTTTAAGGTATAAGGTTTTTTTAATAGAGAATAAATTCAGATTCAACAATTATTCTTTTTGATTTCATCAACCAAGTATCAAGTTTTCTGACAAGCAATGGCATAGATAAAAAATGAGCACCCATAGAGCAAATCAAAACCCATGATAAGTTGAATCTCTATGAAGACATTTATAAGCGGTCGGTTATTCTTGATTTCTCCAGTTCCCATCAGAACCACCCCCACCTCTCGAGTAGCGAGATTCACCATTATATCCTCAATCTCTCTCTCCATCACCATAATGG
The DNA here is from genome assembly GCA_021442155.1 of Cymbidium sinense. Taxonomy (NCBI): domain Eukaryota; kingdom Viridiplantae; phylum Streptophyta; class Magnoliopsida; order Asparagales; family Orchidaceae; genus Cymbidium; species Cymbidium sinense. The sequence continues at coordinate 326,557,618 of CM038214.1, read as the reverse complement.
TTTTAACCTTCGTCGCTCCTCCCACCTCCATAACAACCACTACTCTGACCACCATCTCCATATCCGCCAGCACTTCCAGATCCCCCACCACCATTGCGATAACCGCCGCCTCCACCTTTTCTTACACAACTAGATCTAGACTGAGGTTAGTTGATGGTGATATTCTTTCCATCAAGGTTCTACCCATTCTTAGGGTTTAGGGTTACTTTAAGGTTAGTTTAGGGTTTAGGGTTTATGATTTAGGGTTTTGGGTTTAGGGTTTAGTTTATTTAGGTTTAGGTTTTAGGTTTAGGGTTTAGGTTAGGGTTTAGGGTTTTAGGTTTAGTTAGGGTTTAGGGTTTAGGGTTTAGGGTTTAGGTTTAGGTTTGTTTTAGGGTTTAAGTTTAGGTTTAGGGTTTATTTTATAGGTTAATGGTTTAGGGTTTAGGGTTTAGGTTTAGGGTTTAGGAGTTTAGGTTTAGGTTTAGTTTAGGTTTTAGTTTATTTTAGGCTTATTGTTTAAGGTTTAGGGTTTAGGGTTTAAATCTATATTTTTATGAATTATACCAATACAAACTCTACTACATCATAATAAAACAAACTAAAATTTGTTAAACAATAAGTAGTAATACAGAATAGTATGCTATAGTGCATGATGCTACACTATAATATAACATCATATATTATAATACACTATAACATATTATATTATATTATATTGCATATCACATCACAAGGGATTGCTTAAGATAAAAAATAATAAAATTAGTCTAAATAATTTATGTATTTTAGTTATCACATACATATTTTAAATTGAAACAATATATTATGATGACATGCTCAACTTATTATGAATTTGGATTCCACCATTTTAAAGTCTAAATCAATATTTATAAATAATGCCGGTGTAGGCTCTTTGATTGTAAAATATTAGAATTTAAAATGTTTTAATATATTATGATATATGATGCTACTATTCTACAACATATAATATTTATTTAGAACATAAAATCTTACTTTTAGACTATAAGTGGTGTAGCACACCTTGGTACTACAACCTAATTCCCACTTCAAATCTGCAAAATTTCATAATATGATTTATTAAATCAATATTTTTATTATTTATATTAATATAGACTATTTTACCATAATATACTAAAAATTTCAAAACATCTTATATCATCCAAAACACATCACTACATGCTCAAATATATGATGCTACATTATACTCTAATATATGGTAATATAATATGATTTAGGGTTAGATTAGTATTCAAATCTCTAATAGTCAAGGAAAGTCTCTTGAAGACATTTTTATAGCTACCATATTATGTTAGATTAGGTTTTAGATCTACTCTAATGACATCTTTATTAGGTTTAGGTTTAGTTTAGGGTTTTTAGGGTTTAGGTTAGGGTTTATTTAGGGTTTAGGTTTAGGGTTTTTAGGGTTAGGGTTTAGGTTTAGGTTTATTTAGGTTTTAGTTTAGGGTTTAGGGTTGTATTTTAGGGTTTAGGTTTATGATTTTATGGTTTTAGGTTTAGGTTTATTTTAGGTTGATTAGGGTTTAGGTTTAGGGTTTAGGGTTTAGTTTTAGGTTTAGGTTTTTTAGGTTTAGGGTTTAAATTTATTTAGGGTTTAAGGTTTTAACGGAAATTTAGATTTAACAATTTTTCTTTTGATTTTCAACCAAGTAGCACCAAGTTTTCTAAGACACAAGCGACAACATAGATAAAAATGAGCACTCATAGAGCAAATCAAAAACCCTAGATAATAGAACTCTTTCTTCTAAAAATTATTCCATAATCACCATATCATCATTTTCTTGGTTCTCAGTTCCCATCGAATCATTCCTCTCAAGTTAGATCCATTTATCCTCAATCTCTCCCTCTTCCACCACCACATATGTAACCCTTATTGGTCCTTCAGCCATCAGAATCACCACTTCTCTGACCACCACATCTATATCACTCTAGATCCCCACCACCACTTGATTTGTGACTTTCAGCTTCCATGGTAGAGGCTAGTTGACGATGATGTTTTTGCTTTCAAGGTTCTGCCCATTCTTAGGGTCTAAGGTTTAGGGTTAGTTTATGGTTTAGACTTTAAGGTTAGTCTAGGGTATATGGTTTAGGGTTTTATGGTTTAGTGTTTTGGGTTTATGGCTTAGGGTTTTGGGTTTTGGGTTTTGGGTTTAGAGTTTTAGGGTTTAGTGTTATAGGTTTAGGGTTTAGGGTTTAAGGTTAGTTTTAGTGTTTAGGGATTAGGGTTTAGGATTTATCATTTGGGGTATTTTTTTAAAATTAAGTAAACTGGTTGGTATAGGTTTATTTAGTTTATTTTATATTTATTTAAGTTTTTTTTTCTTTTTTATTTTTATTTAGGTTTATTTTTTATTTTTATTTAGTTTAGTTTATTTATTTTAGGTTTATTTATTTTAGTTTAAGTTTTTATTTTAGTTTTTTTTTAGGTTTAGGATTATTTTTTGGTTTTATTTATTTTATTTATTTTAGTTTAGGTTTTATTTTATTTTAGGTTTAGGTTTAGTTTTATTTTATTTTATTTAGTTTATTTAATTTTAGGCTTTAGGTTTAGGTCTTAGTTTAGGGTTTAGGTTTTAGGTTTATGATTAGGTTTAGCTTTTATGTGGTTTAGGTTTAGGGTTTATTGTTAGGTTTAAACTTTAGGGTTTAGGTTTTAAGTTTAGGGTTTAGGGTTTTAGGGTTAGGGTTAGGGTTTAGGATTTTAGGTTTAGTTTAGGGTTTTTGGTTTTATAGTTAGGGTTAGGGTTTAGGGTTTAGGGTTAGTTTAGGGTTTAGGTTTTAGAGTTCTTTAGGGTTTAGGGTTTATGATTGTAGGTTTAGGGTTTTTATTTAAGAAAAACATCAAGTAAACTAGTAGGTTTAGATTTATTTAGTTTATTTTTTATTTATTTTATTTTAGTTTATTTTTTAGTTTTATTTAGGTTTATATTTTAATTTTTATTTAGTTTAGTTTATTTATTTTAGTTTAGGTTTTTTATTTTAGTTTACTTTTTTAGGTTTAGGTTTAGGTTTATATTTATTTTTTAATTTAGTTTTTTTATTTCATTTTTTAGGTTTAGGTTTTATTATTTTATTTTTAGGTATAGGTATAGGTTTTATTTTCTATTTTTTAGGTTTAGGTTTTAGGTTTAGGATTATTTTAGGTTATATTTTTTTAGTTTAGGTTTAGGTTTATTTTTTAATTTATTTTAATTTATTTAGGGTTTTTTGGATTAGGTTTGATTTAGTTTATTTTAGGTTTAGGTGTATTTTATTAGTTTAGTTTAGTTTTGGGTTTAGGTTTATTTTTATTTATTTTAATTTCTTAGTTTTAGGTTTAGTTTACTTATTTATATATTATTACATTTTATTTTTAGGTTTAATTTTTAGGTTTAGGTTTTTATTTAGTTTTTATTTTATTTTATTTTAATTTTATTTTATTTTTATTTTAGGATTAGTTTTTATTTTATTTAGGTTTTTATTTTTTTTACTTTAGTTTAGGTTTTTATATATTTTGTTTTACTTTAGCTTTTAGTTTTATTATTTATTTTTTTAGGTTTATGTTTAAGTTTAGGTTAGGTTTAGGTTTTAGTTTAGGTTTTTATTTTATTTTATTTTGGTTTAGGTTTTATTTAGTTTAGATTTATGCTTTTTTAGTTTTAGGGTTTAGGGTTTTTATTTAGGGTTTAGGGTTTAGGGTTTTAGGTTTTTTTAGGGTTTGGCTTAGGATTTAGGTTTAGGGTTAGTTTTAGGGTTTAGGTTTATTTAGTTTTTTTTTAAATTAAGTGAAGTAGGTTTAGTTTATTTAGTTTATTTTTTATTTGAGTTTATTTTTTATTTTTATTTTTAGTTTAGTTTATTTTTTATTTTAGCAGGTTTAGGTTTTATTTTATTTTTTAGGTTTAGTTATTTTTTTGGTTTATTTTTTTAGGTTTTATTTTTTTAGTTTAGGTTTAGGTTTAGTTTTAGTTTATTTATTTTATTTAATTAAGGTTTAGGTTTAGGTATAGTTTATTTTATGTTTAGGTTTAGGTTCTATTTATTTTAGTTTAGGTTTATTTTATTATGTTTATTTTATTTTTATTTTAGGTTTAGTTTTTTTTAGTTTACTGTTTAGGTTTTATTTTTTACTACTTTTTAGGTTTATTTTTTTGGTTTAGGTTTTTATTTAGTTTTTATTTTAGGTTTATTTTATTTTTATTTTACATTTAGTTTTATGTTAGGTTTTTATTTAGGTTTATTTTATTTTTTAGTTTAGTTTTCTTTTTTTATTTTATTTTTTATTTTTTATTTTATTTATATTTAGGTTTAGGTTTAGGTTTTAGTTTAGGTTTTTATTTTATTTTATTTTATTTATTCTATTTAGGTTTATGTTTTATTATTTATTTTACTTTTAAGTTTTATTTAATTTATGATTTTGGGTGGGTTTAGGCTTTTAGGGTTTAGGGTTTAGGGTTATGGTTTAGGGTTTAGAATTTAGGGTTTAGGGTTTAATGTTTAGGCTTTAGGTTTAAGGATTTCAGGGATTAGGGTTTAGGGTTTTTAGGGTTTAAGGTTTAGGTTTAGCTTGGGGTTTATGGTTAGTTTAGGGTATAAGGTTTAGTGTTCAGGGTTTTAATATTTAGGGTTTTGGGTTTAGGGTTAATTTAGGGTTTAGGGTTTAGGGTTTATGGTTTTAGGGTTTAGGGTTTAAGGTTTAGGGTTCAGGGTTTACGGTGAGGGTTAGGGTTTAAGGTATAGGCTTAGTTTAGGGTTTAGGATTTAGAATTTAGGGTTTAAGTTTTAAAGTTCTTTAGGGTTTAGGGTTTAGGGTTTAAGGTTTAGAGTTTTAACATTTTTGATTTAGTTTATTTAGTCTATTTTTTATTTATTTTAGTTTATTTTATTTTTTATTTTTATTTAGGTTTATTTTTTTATTTAGTTTGGTTTATTTATTTTAGTTTGGGATTTTTATTTTAGTTTATTTTTTAGGTTTAGGTTTAGGCTTAGGTTTATATTTTAGTTTAATTTAATTTTTATTTAATTTTTTAGGTTTAAGTTTTATTTTTTAATTTTAGATATAGGTATACATTTTTTTAATATTTTATTTAGTTTTAGGTTTAGGATAATTTTAAGTTTATTTTTTTTAGTTTAGGTTTAGGTTTATTTTTATTTTATTTTATTTTATTTAGGATTTTAGTTTAGGTTTTGATTTAGTTTATTATAGGTTAAGGTTAAGGTTTTATTTATCTTAGTTTATTTTATTTGAGTTTTGTTTTAGGTTTATATTATTTTTATTTTAGGTTTAAATTTTTTTTTTAGGGTTTAAGATTTATTTTTTATTTATTTATACATTTTATTTTTTTGGTTTATTTTTTAAGTTTAGGTTTTTACTTAATTTTTATTTTATTTTATTTTAGGTTTATTTTATTTTTATTTTAGGTTTACTTTTTATTTTTTAGGTTTTTTATTTTTTTTTTAAATTTTATTTATTTTTTATTTTATTTTTAGTTAGTTTTATTTTTTTATTTTTTTATTTTTTTTTTTTATTTTTTAGGTTTATTTAGGTTTATTTATTTTTTTGGGTTTTATTGGGTTTAGGATTTAGGGTTTAGGGTTTTGGGTTTAAGGTTTAGTGTTTTGGGTTTTGGATTTTAGGGTTTTAGGTTTTGGGTTTGAGGTTTAGGGTTTAGGGTTTAGGATTTAGGGTTGTAGGTTTAGGTTTTAAGGTTATTTTTAGGTTTTATGGTTTAGGGTTTAGGGTTTAGGGTTTAGGGTTTTATTTTTATAAAAAAAATTAAGTAAATTGGTAGGTTTAGTTTCATTTAGTTTATTTTATTTATTTTATATTTGTTTAGGTTTATTTTTTTTATTTAGTTTAGTTTATTTATTTTAGGCTTATTTATTTTAGTTTATTTTTTAGGTTTAGGTTTATTTATTTTAGTTAGTTTATTTTATTTTATTTTTTTTAGGTTTAGGTTTTAGGTTTTAGGTTTTTTTTTAGGGTTTAGTTTATTTTTTTTTAGTTTAGGATTATTTTAGTTTATTTAGGGTTTAGGGTTTTAGGTTTTATAGTTTAGGGTTTATTTAGTGTTTAGGGTTTATTTTATTTTATTTAGGGTTAGGGTTTTAGGTTTAGGTTTAGGGTTTAGTTTATTTTAGTTTTAGGTTTAAGGTTTATATTTTAAGTTTAGGTTTAGGTTAGTTTTTAGGGTTTTTTTTTGGGTTTAGGATTAGGTTTTAGTTTTGGTTTTAGTTTTATAGGTTTAGGGTTTAGGTTTAGGGTTATTTTATGTTTATGTTTTGGGTTTATGGTTTTAGGGTTTAGGTTTTTCTTTAAAAAAAATTTATTATTTTAGGTTTTATTTTTTATTTTTTTTTATTTTAGTTTATTTTATTTTTTATTTTTATTTAGGTTTATTTTTACTTTTATTTAGTTTAGTTATTTATTTTAGGTTTACTTATTTTAGTTTATTTTTATTTTTTATTTTTTTAGGTTATTTATTTTAGTTATTTTATTTTTATTTTATTTTAGGTTTAACTTTTGGGTTTTAAGGTTTTTTAGGTTTAAGGTTTAGGTTTAAGTTTAGGGTTTAGGTTTAGGGTTTAGCTTTAACATTTAGGTTTAGTTTAGGGTTTTAGGGTTTAGGGTTTTGGATTTGGGGTTTAAGTTAGGTTTAGGGTTTAGGTTTGGGTTTTAGGTTTAGGGTTTATTAGTTTAGGGTTTTAGTTTGGGGTTTAGGGTTTAGGGTTTAGTTTGGTTTAGGTTTAGTTTAGTTTAGGGTTTTATAGTTTAGGGGTTTAGGTTTAGGGTTTAGTTTAGTTTAGGGTTTAGTTTAGGTTTAGGTTTTAGGGTTTAGTTTTAGGTTTTGGGTTTAACTTTTAGTTTAGGGTTTTAGGATCAAGGTTTAGGGTTTAGTGTTTAGGGTTAGTTTTAGGGTTTAGTGTTTAAGGTTTAGGGTTAGGGTTTTTTTCATTTTTTTATTTTTATGGTTTATGGTTTAGGGTTTAGGGTTTAGGTTTTATGTTTAGTTAGGTTTAGTTTAGGTTTATTTTAGTTATTTTATATTTTAGTTTATTTTAGTTTAGGTTTTATTTATTTAGTTTATTTATTTTTTTTAAATTAGTAATCATTAGGTTTAGGTTTATTTATTTTATTTTTTTATTTTAGTTTATTTTTTTTTTTTTTTATTTTAGTTTATTTATTTTTTTATTTTATTTATATTTATTTTTTATTTTATTTAGTTTAGTTTTATTTTAGTTTATTTATTTTAGTTTAGGTTTTTTATTTTAGTTTATTTTTTAGGTTTTGGGTTGGTTTAGGTTTATTTTAGTTAGTTTATTTTTATTTTATTTTTTTAGGTTTAGGTTTATTTTATTTTAGGTTTAGGTTTATTTTTTTTTATTTTTTTCGTTTAGGTTTTAGGTATTTATTTTAGGTTTATTTTAGTTTTATTTTTTTTTTTTTAGTTTAGGTTTAGTATATTTTTTATTTTGTTTTTTAGTTTAGGTTTTTTTATTTTAATTTAGGTTTTATTTTTTATTTTATAGTTTAGTTTATTTTACTTTTGGTTTAGGTTTATTTTATTTTGTGAATTTTATTTTTATTTTAGGTTTATGTTTTTTTTTAAGTTTAGGGTTTAGGTTTTATTTTTTATTTATTTTTAGATTTTTTTTTTAGGTTTATTTTTTTATTTTATTTTATTTTTATTTAATTTATATTATTTTATTAATTTTAGGTTTTTATTTTATTTTATGTTTGGTTTTATTTTTTATTTATTTTAGATTTATTTATTTTTTTTTTAGTTTATTATTTATTTTATTTTGTTTTTTAGGTTTAGGTTTAGGTTTTTGGTTTTTTGGTTTTATTTTAGTTGAGTTTATTTATATTTTATTTTATTTTAGGTTTATTTTATTTTTAGGTTTAGGTTTTATTTAATTTTTTTTAGTTTTAGGTTTATTTTATTTTAGGTTATTTTAGGTTTTATTTTTTTTAGTTTAGGTTTTTGGTTTATTTTTAGTTTATTTTATTTTATTTAGTTTAGGGTTTTGGTTTACTTTATTTTAGGTTTATGTTATTTTATTTATTTTAGTTTAGTTTATTTTAGTTTAGGTTTAGGTTTAGGTTTATTTTATTTTTATTTTAGGTTTTATTTTTATTTTAGTTTAGGGTTTAGATTTTATTTTTTATTTTTTTTAGATTTATTTTTAGGTTTAGGTTTTTATTTAGTTTTTATTTAGTTTTTATTTTATTTTATTTTCATTTTACTTTAGGCTTATTTTATTTTTATTTTACATTTAAATTTTGTTTTATTTAGGTTTTTTATTCTTAGGTTTATTTTCTTTTATAGTTTAGTTTAAGTATTTATTTATTTTATTTTTGTTTATTTTTATTAGTTTATTTATTTATTTTAGGTTTTATAGTTTATTTTATTTTATTTTATTTTATTTAGGTTTATATTTTAGTTTTTGTTTATTTATTTTATTTAGTTTAGGTTTAGGTTTTTTAGGTTTTTTAGGGTTTAGGTTTAGAGTTTTTTATTAGTTTTAGGTTAGGGTTTAGGGTTAGGTTTATTTTAGTGTTTATTTAGGTTTAGATTTTAGGGTTTAGGGTTTTATTTAGCTTAGGTTTGTATTTAGCATTTTATTTAGTTTATTTATTTTAGGGTTTAGGGTTTATTAGTTAGGGTTATTTAGTTTATTTATTTAGGTTTATTTTTATTTTATTTTAGGTTTAGTATTTAGGTTTATTTAGGTTTAGGTTTATAGTTTATTTATTTAGGTTAGGTTTTAGTTTATTTAGGTTTATTTATATTTAGGTTTATAGTTTTAGGTTTATTTTTTAGGGTTTTTAGGGTTTAGTTTTAGGTTTAGTTTAGGGTTTAGGGTTTAGTTTATTATTTAGGTTTAGGTTTAGTTTATTTAGGTTAGGTTTAGTTTAGTTTTAGGGTTTTAGGTTTTAGTTATGGTTTAGGTTTATTTAGTTTAGTTTAGGTTTTAGGTTTATTTTTTAGTTTTTAGTTTATTTATTTAGTTTAGTTTAGGTTTAGTTATTTTATTTAGGTTTTAGGGTTTAGGTTTTATTGATTTTATTTTTTTTTAAATTGTCAATTAGGTTTAGGTTTTAATTTTATATTTATTTTATTTTATTTTATTTTTTATTTTATTTAGGTTTATTTTTTATTTTATTTTGGTTTTTTTTTATTTATTTTAGGTTTATTTATTTTTTACTTTATGTATTTTATTTTAGTTTATTTTTTTAGGTTTAAGTTTAGGTTTAGGTTTTTTTTTAGATTTATTTTATTTTATTTTTTAGGTTTAGGTTTTTTTTTTTAGGTTTATTTTAGGTTTTATTTTAGATTTATTTTTATGTTTTATTAACTAGTTTATGTTTAGGTTTATTTTTAGTTTATTTTATTTTATTTAGTTTAGATTTATTTTTAAGGTTAGCTTATGGTTTAGGGTTAGTTTAGGGTTTAGGGTTTAGGGTTTAGGGTTTAGGTTAGGGTTTATGGTTTTTTAAGATTTGGGGTTGTAGGTTTAGGGTTTAGGGTTAGTTTTATGGTTTAGGGTTTACGATTTTGGGTTTAGGGTTTATGATTAAGGATTTAGGGTTTAAGGTTTAGGGTTTTTTTTAAAAAAAAATTAAGTAAACCTGCAGGTTTAGGTCTATTTAGTTTATCTTTTATTTATTTTAGATTGTTTTATTTTTTATTTTTATTTTATTTAGTTTATTTATTTTAGTTTAGGTTTTTGTATTTTAGTTTATGTTTTTAGTTTAGGTTTATGTTTATGTTTATTTTTTAGTTTAGTTTTGTTTTTATTTTATTTTTTAGGTTTAGGTTTATTTTTATTTTTTAGTTTATGTTTACATTTTATTTTATTTTTTTTAGTTTAGGTTTAAGTTTTATTTTAGGTATTTTTAGGTTTTAACTTAGGTTTTGGTTTATTTTAATTTATTATATTTTATTTAGTTTAGGGTTTAGGTTTAGGTTTATTTATTTTTACTTTAGTTTATTTTAGTTGGGTTATGTGTATTTTGTTTTGTTTAATTTAGGTTTAGGGTTTTTTTAGTTTTGGGTTTAGGTTTTTATTAGGTTTTATTTTTAGGTTTATTTTTTTAGGTTTAGGTTTTATTTAGTTTTATTTTATTTAGGTTTTACCATCCTTCAAGATCTTTGATGGTAGTGAGAACATGATAACATTGCACACTTTAAGGTTTAAACAGTGTAACACACTCCTCTTACATTTTTAGTTAGATATGTGTTGCATTTGATTGAAGTGCAGTTGGTGAAAATTGTTGAGTTGGAGCACTTTTTCATCAAGAGGTTTGTTGGAGCTCGGTAGAGGGTGATTAGGCGACCTATTAGAGAAACAGAAACTCAATGAGTCCCTTGTTGATTACATTCTCGGGTTACTTAGCATGAAATGTGAACCACACTATCAGCATACATGAGATTTTCTCAAGGATATATGGTCGATGCCTTCATGCTTAAGGGTTTTACCAAAAAACATTAAAACTAATCATAGGCTACAAGAGGAAGCAAAGTTGCTTTTAAATCATCTAGGCCAAGCCATAGAAGGTGTTTGAGAAGAAGGGAGTTGTGTTGGTATGAGAGGAAGCCCGAGAGTTTAGTATAAGAGACTACGAGCTCAACAGCCTCCTTTGCCACCTCTCTTCCACCACCTTGATAGCCACCATAGCCACCACAATGACCATTTCCACCACCTCAATAGCCTACCTAGCCGTAGTATTAATATTCATCGCTAGGTAGCTACTTTCTACCTACTCTTGCGATAGATTGAATAAGTCATATTCACTCAAGAGGGAGGTAGTTAAAAAAATATTTAAGAATCTCTTAAAAAAAACCTGACTTTCAGTTACTAGAGCCTAAAAGGCCAGAGGAAGTGGGCAAACATGATGATCCTAGTTATTTCCCCTACCACCGCATGTTTGGTCATGTCTTAGAGGATTGTATCATTTTTAGGGACTAGCTTAAGCACAGCTACAAGTTGAGAGCCATAGTTATACCTAAGGAATAGTTATTAAAACAACCATCCCATTATATTAGAGTAATCCTTAGGGATACTTATGATCCTCTTAAAACCAAAGATGGTTAGGATATCTCCCTATCCTGAACTGCTAAGAAGATCATTTCTAAGATAAAGCTTTCCTTGCAGTGCAAAAGCTCAAACCTCAACACCAAGGAAGGTTTGCTAATTTCAAGGACAACTAGGGTGATAGCCGGTATAACTCACCATACTTGCAGGAAAGTCCAATAGCACCACCATCCAAGTCCAGTACTCCCTCCACCATTGCTACCACCTCTTTCCTCTTCTACCAGAAAGAGCATTATATCTGTGGATAAGGGCACTAAATCCCTTACTCTGCTTACTTTACTTGATTTTTATCATGTACCTTTACCCAAAAATAAATTAATGAAGAATATTGATTCTACTTATATATTGTCTACTTTTGATGCTCTTGATTTTTTCCTATTGAAAGCTCTCTGAGTATAAAAAAAAATAGCTCTAATAGTTTCGATCCTTTCCTTCTTGATTCAGAGTTGGACTATCCTTCTCAATGAGGTTATCTTGAGATTGACTTAGAGTCATTTACTGAGGATCTCATAGGTGAACATGTAGGTATGCCCAATGAGAATGTAGATCTTTCCACATGCTCATCATTCCAAGAAGTCATTGAAATCAACCTACGTAGTATCAAAGTTTTACCTCCTAGGGTAGCACCTCAAGATAAGGGTAAGTAAGTCATTGGTTCTAGTGAGCAGATAGACCCTCCATAAGATGATCCACCCATGGATATGCTTGTGGAGGATCGAGATATAGTTGATTATAATGTCCTAACTCACCTTAGAAAGTTTTAGCTAAGTTAAGCATATACGATGCCCTTGTCTTATCCAAAGAGATGAGGGAATCTCTAATCAAGGTTTTACTTGATCTAGAGATATGCTTAATCGGTACTACTAAAGAGGTGGCATGCCAAAGGACATCTTAAGAGTTACATTCATGATGAAGACTTACTTTTAGGGATGACAGAGCATAACTTTTTTTTACATTATAGTGGATGTTGGCAATCTGAGCTATCGAGTTGGTTAACCAGTATCATCAACATTATGAGTCTAAGAACCCTTACTTGAGGATTTACATCTCCAAACTCCAAATAGAAAGGATGATGTTGAGAGGATTCAATGAGCAGCGAAGGCCTTATTTTTATTTTAGATGTATGGGTCACCATGGTCATAGGGTACTTTTGAGGTGATATTTCATTGAGGTAAAATATACTATCTTAAAAGAAAGGCATTGGCATAATGTGTTAAATATACAAGATTTTTTACTTTACATGGATGAATAAAATAGGGTTTATATTAAACTAGGTTCTTAAATTCCCTATGGAGGTAAGCCTCCATAGTAAATTACAGCTTAAGTTCAAGGTTAGACTATCAAAAGATTGGTTGTATTTGGAAAATCAATTGGGAAAGTTCAAGGAGAAGACTTATTTTTGGAATCTAAATGAAATAAGTAGAAATGCTCATGATAAGGAGGAATCCAGTGAGCATTTTTATCTATGGTTGGGCTTTATAATTTTAAAGTTGAGAAGATTTATATGTTTTGAGTTGAAGTTTAATTAGATTACTAGAGCTTATAATCCACCAACATAAGGTTGTGGGAATGCCAAGAGGTGAGGATTTATGCTCATGGCACAGTAAATAGCTACCCGATCTAAATCTAGGAAGCTTTTAGTACACCAAAGCACGACCAAATCTAAGAGACAGTGGACATAAGGGTTTACCTCCATAAGTGAGAATAAATTGACTTAGACTTATAACCACAGGTGGTAACTAAGTCCTATGATTTTAAAACCATGTAGTATAGTTTTATGAATTGCAAGATAGCTAGGCTAGTTATTTAATTAGAAAGAGACTAAAGTCCTAAACACATTCCCTAAGAGGCTAAAATAAGAGTGGTATGAGCATATGACTTAATCTAAAGATGCAAAATCTTTTCAAATTTTATTTCATTTTAGACAGATCATTTTTACAGAGGCTTTAGGATTTCTTATGCCTAAATGCATGATGAACTAGGTTATGGGTCAAATTAGATAGGAGAAGGTGTTTTACACCACATGGGATGCCCACATAGGTCAAGCATTCCTTTATCGTGAAAGGATGGAGATCTTTTATGTTCAAGAGGGAAAGAATATGCATGCATGATGTGAAATAAGTAACAATACAACTAAGGGGTTGCTAAATCTATTAGTTATCTTATTTATGTCTTAGGCTTTTTGATGAGGTTATGAGTTGTTTAAAATTTAGTTATGAGTGATTAGTTGGGTAGAAAAGTTATTTTTTATCCTAAGAGCCTAATCAAATCCACACATTAAAGCATCAATCATTTAAACTATGAAAACATTCCATTTGAATGCAATGTAGACATAACATCAAACATTATATAAATTATCATAAAATAATAAAAGGTGGTTTGGTCGAGATCCCTTACAACCAAGAGAGAAAAGATGGGTAACCAGTTACCCTTATACAACTAGAATATGATAGAATAATTATAATTGTATTAAATGCTAGGTCTTCTTTCTTCATATCTCCATTTATGATTTGTTCCTTCTTTGATTTAGATGGTGCTTCAAAGGCATGAGGCACCCCAGACAAAACCTGGCCACTTCTAATCCCCATAGCTAATCCTAATTATTATTGCAAAATTACATTTATGGTTGAAAAGTAAATATAACTACACTGTAAATAGAGGTTATAAATATACATATAATCCCAAGTTGTATTTATAATTTGGACTTAGCACCTACACACATGGGTAATTAAGCCCACCTATTAACTTGGATATGCTTGGGATTTAAGCAACTGAAAAAAAGTATTCACATTTATTTTTAAGAATCCCTAAGCATAATCCCCTAGAAAATATGATAGGCTAATATTGGCTATCAATCTATGAAGTATACACTAACACATCGATTTAAAATAACACATCATAAAACAAAAAATTCATCACATCTTACCATCTAACTTAGAGCTAGAAGTGGTGACTTTTATTAATGTGTGTATTAAGGCTTTGCATAAGCGTCTTGTTAGGAATTAGTGTTGTATTTTCTAAGTGTAGAAGGATTAATTTAACATGAGGTTGATTTCACTTGAAGTAGTTTAATTGATTTGAGAATTTTAATTTGTGTTTTCTTTTGTTTCATTTGATTACACTTAGCAACTAAGTGTTATAAAGAGGAAAAAGAGGATTTCCCTCTTTCATCCCTACCTTAAGTCACTTTCTAAAGTATATTAATTTCATTTAGTTCTCTTTAGTGAATGACTTATTAAATGATTTAATTAATCCTAAGTTTAGGTCCACTTTAAATAATCCTATTCAAAATGAAAGGCATCTTAAGATTAATATAATTGAATTACTACCACATGACATTAAATTATTCCTTTCCATCACATGCATATGATTTAATCTATGTGTATCTATACACATATTTTAAAACTTAAATGATGAATGTATGTGTATGTTTAGAATTTAAATTTTATTTGATTGAATAATTTAAACATATTAAATTAAAAATTTATCCAAATTTTAATACAAAAAGGACATAAGAATGAAATTAAATAGGCATGTATTGTTGTTAAACTAGGGAAGTGAGGTAATCAAATAACATCCTTGGAGCTAGCTAAAGTCTCATATTCTCAAGATGTCTAGACTATATACCCATTCGCATTCAAAAAATGTAAATTCATACACATGAACATAGGAAGTAAGCTCCAAATCATATGGCTAATTAATTCAACCACTTAGTCAATTATGAATGCATGCAATGTTAATGTAGAATGGAATTTTCATTCACTAATTGCAAATACATATACATGTATAAAGATATAGGAAAGTACATTTCATTGTTAAACTAAGGAAGTGAATTAATCAAATGACCTCTTTGGGGCTAAAGCCTCATTATTCAGGATGTCGGACTATATATTTGATTTTCTTGGACACACATTGATGTATACATAATTGAGGAAAATAAAATCATGAAAATATTGTATATTTTGTTTGATTGAATCATTTATATATATGAATTAAAGTTTTATCCAAATTCTAATGTTGAAATACATAAGAAATCAAATGGGTAAATGTCATTGTTAAACCAAGAGGTAATCAAATGACCTCCTTTGGGGCTAGCTAAACCTGTTCTCGGGATGTCAGACTATATACCCATTACCATTCAATCTTATATAAATCAACACATGAATAGAGGAAGAGAGACCTCAACATTACATTTAACTATAGTACATGAATTTCTTATGTATTTATAACTAGCATGATAACACATATTATTATTCATTTATAAGCTTTTGAAAAATACATTTGGATTTAATAGTGATAATAGCCACACATATATTAAATTAAATCAACACATGAAAGCATACATAAAGGAAATTAATTTTATTTTACTTGATTTTGAAAAAGGAGATGCATGAATTCAAATGACATACCAAATTTAACATGATTGAAAAGATGACAATCAAATATAAGCATGTGATTCATTCAACCAAACTAGTTCTTAAGGAAAATCAAATCAAATAAGATTATTTAAAAACAAACCAAAGCTTCTTTATTAATTAAGTTTTGGATTTGATTTGATTTAAAGAGGAGAAGAAATCATCACTTATTTTAAACCCATTCCCACATTAGTTTTTTTTTATTAAGAAATGTAATTAAGTTGATTTTATGGTTAATTATTTGAACCCTTAATTAGATGAATTAATTACCCTTACCTATGTCACCTTAAAGCAATTAACTAAAATTATGAGCCAACATAATGCATGAAAATAAACTTTATGATAGGAAATAAAAGGGGCCTAATGCAATTAATTCATGATTAATATTTATTTAGATTAAGGGACTTAATTAATTACTCTTATGGTTTTGCACACATGTGGACTAACCATAATTTCATTAAACTCTTTTAGGTTATTAAACACCTAAAGATCTACCCCATGATTTAATTAAGATCGATGTGAGTATGATTTCAATTTGATTTAGTGATTTAATTAATTAGTTAAATTTTAATTAATTTCATTTTATAAAAGGGTGAAATGAACTTAGGGAAAGAGGTCCCAACCCTATTCCTTAGTTCATATATTATTGAACAATGATTAATAAACTTAATTAACCAATTTATTACATTTCATGGGATTAATTAATCATTAATTAACTTAAAAGAGTAGATAAGTGAGCAATAAATCCCAAGAAAATCATTGGAGGTAGAGGTCATCCGATTAAATTAACTCACAAAATTTGGGATTAATTGATCAAGTAATTTAAGTAATTAAGCTAATTATTTTTTTGTAATTAAACTTTGTTATTTAAAATTAGTTAAGATGCTTTTAATTCTTCTAAATACCTTTAAAATGAGTATTTATTTTACATTTTTTATTTCTCTATGATATTTTATGATTTTTAGAAGTTTATCCATTAAAATGATTAATTAAGCCTAATTAAAGCTAATCCTATTGGGAATGTAAGATGCGCACTTTCCAAGTGGAACCATTCAATTGCTACTTAAAACTTATCACTTTTTGGCAATGGCATATGCACTTTTCCTCGATCTAATGATGGCTACAATTAATTCCACACTTAAATTAATTAGATTGATCTAGTGGATCTAATGATGATTCATTACGATCTTGCGAGGATTGTACATGATCTAACGTCTTGTGAGGAGAATGGAGTCTATCCATTGCTCGATCGAATTTGGATCAACTCCAAGGGTCCACACCTTTGACATTGGAGGGGATTCAATGGTCAAGATCACACAAAATGCAAGTTTTCTTCAAAAGCTCCAACCCTTAAGGATCATTTTAGAAGCATACCTCGACGGGGCTCAAGATTGGTGGCTCAAATGATTGAGGAAGCTTCATCTAGTGGAGATGAAGCTCGTTGGTGAATTGGATCAATTCTCGTGTTCACTCGAAGGCCAAGCAATTTGGAGCTCAACTTTGATTGAAGTCCCACCTCAGGTGCTCGGGAAGCTTGGGAGATGATTTATTCTTTCTCGACAAGGCATAGGGAAGGTGTGTGCAAAGTTAATTTGAGTTTGATGGAAAAGTTATGTCAGAAATGGGAGTGTCTTTTTTCAGGATGAACGGGAATGGCATTTTTTGATCGAGGAATGAGCTTAGGAACTTAGGGAAAGGCTCTAGTAGCTTATCTTGGGTAGCTAGAGCTCTAAGAAATGATTTTGTGTATGTTTGAGTGAAAAATGTGATGTATACCCCTTCTTGATGATGGTGGGATTAGGTTTGGCTAGTGGTCATCGACCATCTTAGGAGTCATGGGTGGCGAGGAGGAGGTGAGTTGGCAGCTTGGTTGGTTGAAGGAGGTGGCTATTGAGGAATCATGGGTGTCTATGGGTTTCAAATGATCCAATGGGAGGGTGAGGTGATTTCACCTCCATGGGTCATAGCCAACCAACCACCCCTTGGGTGGGTTAGTGTCCAGTACCTAGGTGGACCATTGAGAATAAGTGGCAGAATGAAATGACCACTTACTTGGGTGATTTGTCTCATGGGATGCCCTTGAACTTAGGGTAGAATGATCATTTCACTTTGGATTTGATTTGGGCCGATTTGAAATGAGCGAAAAGTGGGTTATCCCAAATTTTAAGTCAGTTGGAGTTGATTTGGTTAGGTTTGGCTCAATTTTACTTATTTAGGTCAGATTGGGTTAGGTTGGATCAAGTTGGCCAATTGGTCAAATTAGGTCTAACCAAGGGTTGGGTCAAGTTCATATGATCATTTGGGATGTTTTGGTTCAATTGGTTTGGTTTTGTTTGGCTTAGATTTGATTTTGGCTCATTTGATTTCATTTGGGTCAAATGGGTTAAGTTGACCAATTTGAATTGGCCAAACGGTTGGGTCTTGGTTTGGGTTTAGTTGACCAATTGAAGATGATGATAGTCTTTAGTTTCATTAATTTTGATTTGGTTTTGATTTAGGCCAACTTGAACCTTTAGGTAATTTGGCTAAGTAGGTCAATTGGTTCAATTAGGTCCAATCACTTTGGTCAAGTTCAATAATCAATTTAGAATGAACTTGAGCCATTGGTTTCAATCAATTTGGTTTATATTTTTTATTTTTTGTCTTTTAGGTCAATTTGGGTCAACTTGGTCAAGAGGCCAATTGGGTTTGGTTTCACTCAATTGAAGGTCAAGTCTCATCAAATATTGATTTTGATTTGGTATGAATCATTGGTTTCAAATTTATCTTATGTTGCAATTTGGCTAGTTTGGGTTCATATGGGTTAAGGGGTTGACTTGGTCAAATGACAAGTTGACTTAGTTTGACAATTTGTGACAATTGATCAACCTGGTGATCAACAATCATGATTAGAGTTTTGATGAGCTTGGTTCAATCCAATTTGGGTAGGATTAGAACTTGCTCAAATTAGTCAAATTTGACTTTAGGTCAAGTGGAGGAGTTAGTTTGGTTGGATTATTTGATTTAGTTTTTATATATGGATTTGGGATTGATATATAAATTTGATTAACTTAGTTCAAATGGGTTTTAGTTCATTTGAACATTTCAAGTCAAAAGGGTTAAGTTGGGTTTGACTTGGGTTGATTTTGGTTTGGCTTGATGATTTTAGATTTCATCTATATTTGTGAATATGATTAAAGGTATGATAGATTCATGAAAATCAATTGAATTTGGGTTTGGAATAAGAAAATTTGGCTAAGTCCATGGAGTTGTGCCATGTGGCTTAGGTTTGGATTTTGATTTAGTTTGATTTAGTTTTGATGATTTTAATGTATATTTAATTTAAATTTGTGAAGATGATTAAAAATATGATTGATTTGTGAGAAAATCAATTGAGTTTGACTTGATTTGGATTAAGATTTGGCTAAGTCCATGGGATAGGTCATATGGCTTAGGAAGGGTTTTGATTTAATTTGATTTAGTTTTATTTAGTTTTGATCATTTCAATGTAGATTTGATTTATATTTAGGAAGATGATTGAAGATATAAATTGATTATGAGAAAATCAAATGATTTTAGATTGATTTGGATTAAGATTTGGCTAAGTCCATGGGATAGGTCATATGGCTTAGGAAGGGTTTCAAGTTTGGATTTGATCATGGGCTTCAATCATTTGGTTTTGGAATTTGGGTTTAGTTTTGGATTTGAATTTGATGTCTAAATTGAACTTGTGGTTTGGTTTGAGAAGGTGAACATGGATTGGATTTGGGTTGTAGGGTAGGTGGATTATCCTAATCCTTAATGCATAACCTAATCATATGGTTAAATCTTCTAAGTCTTTATGCTTAGGTTATGTGTTTACCAAATTGTTAGAATTGTCTTATGACTAAGGAAGTCTTAGCATCTAGAAGACTCCTAAGTCTAAGATGTGAAGGTTGAATTTGCACTCCAAAAGTGAAGTAAACTGGACTTAGGCTCCATAGTGTTGTCCTTGGAGATAGATGATTGGAAGACCGAAGTCAAGTTTCACATTATAAACTCAGATACATCTTTCAACGCTTTGCTTGGGAGACCATGGATACATGAGAACAACATTGTTCCATCTTCTCTACATTAGTGTACGAAGTTCATGAGAGGTGGGATCGTTTACTATGTTAAAGGAGATCTCAAGCAATTTATAGTTCAAGAGATTGGCATATATGAGGATGCTTACATCCCTCAAAATCAACAAGTCTATTCTGTGAACTTGGCCAAAGTTTATAAATAAAAGAAAAAAAAAAAAAGAAAAAAGAAAATGAAAAGAAGAGAAAAGAAAAAATAAAGAAAGAAATGAAAAAGAAAATAAAAGAGAGAGGAAATAGACTTGGAGGAGGAAGTGGAGCCTGACGTTAGATTCCACCCAAAGTTCATTACTCCATTTGAACATATGGGTAGGACAACCTAGCCTCCACTAGGTAAAGGATGAGGCCAGTTCAGAGGCAGTCCCAGGGTTGCAAAACCTCCTTATTAGCTACCTAACAGAAGATATGTCCCAGCTGCCAATAGTACACTTGTTATCCATATAGACTTAGAGTCTAGTTCAAAGGATGAGTCTTATATGGTTAGCACACCAGCTCTTCTCGATAGATTCCCTTGGAGGTGACACTTTAGCGGATAGAGGAAGGCGGGCTCCAAAGCAAAGCATATGTGTATCCAAGTCTATATGTGAAATAGTTAGGAATCCGTTGGGAACCTTAGCTCAACCCCTTTCCTCTCAAAAGTTGAAGGTTTTAGTTAAGGAAGCCCAAGTCATCCACAAGTGTGAAGACTCAAAGATTCTTTAGGAGGATCATCTTCAAGTAATGAAGTTGATGTAGAATTTGAGGATGATTCATATAAAGATTTAATAGAATTACCTTTGGATTTATACTTGACTGTGTTCATAATTTAGCAAAGAAAGGGTTAATCACACATACTTGTTCAAAGCATAGGTCAGATTACATCAAAAGAATATGGAAGAACAAATACAAAAGCTCTCAATCAAGATTGGGCCTATCATTCGGTATAGTTGGTCCAATCGATGATGACGATTATTGTTTAGTCATCACCATTCATTTGAAATTTAATAGGTTCTTTTCAAATCACATTAACTCATATGAGGAGCTGTGCTTAGAAATTTCAGGTGATCCGAATAATTTTGAAGTCAAAGATGCACCATAAGATTTTGAAGAAGAGATTAAGTCAACCATCGACGAGCTCAAGGAAATCAACATAGGAACTAAAGAAGATTCACACCCGACATTCATCAGTTCTTTATCGAATGAAATTAAAATTAATGACTTGGTTAGGCTATTAACTGAGTTTAAGGACTACTTTGCATCGAGTTATGAAGAGATGCCTAATTGGCTCCTAATGTAGTAGTCCATAAACTAGCAATAGAGCCTACTGGTAACCTTATCAAGCAAGCTCCTAGACACATGCGATTAGACATAGAACAACAGGTCATTTATGAAGTCAAGAAACTGATCAATGCTGGTTTCATCGAAGCAAAATACTACCACAGTTAGAACATCATCCCAATTATAAGAAAGAATGGATGAATTCACATATGCATCAATTTTTGAGAATTAAATAAGGCATGTCCAAAAGATGAATTTCCACTATTAATCCTTGAGCTGGTGGTGGACACTGCCTTATCTCATGCAGTCTTCTCTTTCATGGATGGCTCATCTGGATTTAACCAAATAAAGATGGCCCTTGAAGCTGAAAGAAACCC
Source organism: Cymbidium sinense (assembly GCA_021442155.1). Taxonomy (NCBI): domain Eukaryota; kingdom Viridiplantae; phylum Streptophyta; class Magnoliopsida; order Asparagales; family Orchidaceae; genus Cymbidium; species Cymbidium sinense. Next base: position 326,536,369 of record CM038214.1, on the reverse strand, counting down.
TGCTTTTAGAACCCCAATTGAAATCTATTTCTATAAGGTCCCTGATCAAAATCTATTTCTATAAGGTCATTTTTCAGCCTTAAAAATGCCAATGCTACATACTAGCATGCTATGACTCAAATCTTTGATGAACTCATTCATCATCAAGTCAAGTGCTATGTCGATGATCTCGTGGTCAAAAGTAGAGAAAAGGAAGACCATCATATTGAATTGAGAGTAGTTTTCGAATAGTTAAGATAATTTAACCTTAAAATGAATTCCTTGAAGTGTTAATTTGGAGTAGCTTCAGGAAAATTCCTTGGGTTTGTTGTCCGACACCAAGGAATAAAAAATGATCCAGAGAAGATTAAGGTGATATTAGAATTGCCACACCTAAAAATTTTAACTCAACTCAAATCATTCCAAGGGTGGTTCGCGTATCTAATATGCTTTATATCCAACCTATCTGGAAGATGTCAGCCATTCTTAGCACTTCTCAAAAAGGATGTCAAGTTCAAATGGGATGACAAGTATGAGCATCCTTTGAAGACATCAAGTGTTACCTGATGATGCCACAAGTTCTAGCCCTCCCAACAAAGCTCATACTTTACATTCACATTGACTCCCTTGGTGCTTTGTTGGCCCAAGCCAATGATGAAAGGAAGGAAAATGCTCTCTACTACCTTAGTCATCATCTAATCCCTATTGAGGCTAATTATCCACTCATTGAGAAGCATTTCTGAGCTATAATCTTTGCATCCCAAAAGCTACAGCACTACATGCTTCCTTATAAGGTGAACCTAATCTCTAGGATCAATCCACTACAATATCTTATGACATGGCCAATGCTATCCGGATAGTTGGCATGATGGTCCATGATCTTCTTGTAGTTTGACATTACCTTTGTACCCCTCCATGCGTGAAAGGACAAGCACTAGCAAATTTCTTAGTAGCACACCCACTTCTTGCTGACTCTCTGCTTAGTGATGATCTCCATGTTGAACAAATCATGAACTTATGGGATACTAGCATTCACCATTGGGAGATGTACTTTGATGGTCTGACTTCCTCTCAAAGAAGAGAAGAACCATAATCTACTATTCTAGGAAAGGGTAGGAATAGTTCTCTTAACTCGACCATGATGTGATGAGATATATCTCATATCTCACCAACTATAAAGTTGAATATAAGGCTATGATTACCGATTTAGAGTTAGTCATTAGTCTAAGCATCCAGAACATCAACATCTTTAGAGATTCTCAGCTAGTTATCAACCAAATCATTAGGTCCTATAAGGTTATAAAGCCTAAGCTCCATCACTACCACAGGTACACCATTGAGTTGTTGGTCCAAATCCCAGAGGTTACCATTTATAATATTCCTCATGGAGAGAATGTTATAGCGTATGCTTTAGCCAATCTTCTCAAGGACTTGGCATATCCAGAGGATGAGTCCATATCAATAAAGGTCCAAAATAGATAAGTCTTATCCCTTATTAGTATTGAACTCATAAAAAAGTACTCTCTTGAAGGAGAGGTTGCCATTGCCAAGAAAAATGATGACTTAGATTATAGGTAACCATTCATGGATTACCTAAATAAAGGAAAACTACCTCAAGAGAAGTCATATGCCCATCAGATGAAGTAGAGAGCACTTTCCTATGCTCTTGTGGATGATGTCTTATACCGGTATCTTTCTATCATATGTGGTTACATTGTTGTTTAAAGCACAAGCACGTAAGATCAATAGGCACACTGGGATTATGTGGAGCCAAACTGGTCCAAAGATGAAAGCCAAGATCAAGAGACTATGATACTCGCCATCGATGATCAAAGATTGCATGGATATGGCTAGTGATGACACCAATGTCAAATACACGGTGGTCCTACACCAACCACCCAACATTTTACATTAGGCCTCATGGATACTGAGTGTTGGTACACATAGTGGGTTCAATTGATCCTCCTTCTTTTCCAAGGGTCATCGTTCTTAGTCACATCGACTACTTTTCTAAATTGGCAAAAGTGATTCTGCTCAGAGAGGTCATAGCTCAGCATGTGCTCCAAATTTTTTGGAACCATATCGTATATTGGTTCGGAGTGCCTCGATGAATTATTTTTGATAATGGTACAACATTCAAGAGCACCGAGATCAACAACTTTTCCTAGAGACACAACATAGATTGGAGATACTCTACCATCAACTATTTGATGGCAAACAGCTTAGTACAATTCTTCAACAAAGCTCTCATCCAAATACTAAAGAAGACACTCGACAACAACAAGAATGAGCAGCTTATTGAAGCATTATGGGCCTACCACACCACATATAGAACTCCAACTCAGTCCACTCCTTTCTCCTTAGTGTATGGGTCTGAAGTCATTCTACCATTAGAAGTCTAACTCCCATCACTAAGGACAGTTGTGGGTAGAAAGATCACAATAAAGCAAAACACCAAGTCATAATTAGAAGAGCTTGAAGGTTTGGAGGAGAGATGCCTGTGGACATGCCAAAACCCTGAGTTGTACAAAGCTAAAATGATTCATGCTCACAACAAGTTGGTCCATCCTAGTGAGTTTCAACTAAGAGAGCTTATTTTAGTTCTAAGGAGATCGATTGTTTCCCGTCGTAAGATTAGAGGCAAGTTTGAACCTACTTAGGAAGACCCTTTTTTCATAGAGAAGGCCTACCAAGGAGGATCTTATCAGCTTATTAATCATAAGAGATAGTGACCAATGCTTTCACTCAATGGGCTCTACTTAAAGAAATATTATACATCATGTTTGAAAATAATTATCATTAATGAAAATTTTATCTTGAATTCAATCTCTTCCATGTTGAAAGTATTTTTGTTTGTGAATGCGAACAAGTGTTTAGTGTATGTGTAAGGAACCCAAGCGCCATCCTATCTTTCATCAACATAATAAAAATAAAAACTACACACAAACATATAAAATGAACACATATATTTTCTCTCGGGCTACTTTGAGTTGAGATGATGCCCCAGCCACACTCACTCATTAGCTACTCTAAGTCGAGCTAATGCGCTACACAACTAGTGTGTCACTACAGTGGTCTTCTTGCTTTGGAGGATGTAAGTCTACTACACTTTACTTCTTTACTTGGCCACTGCACATAGATGAGTGCCTTGTTAGTTTGGTAGGCCTTACTATGTGGTTGGTAAGCTACCTCATGTTGACTTCAGTTAAGAGGATGTGAGTCTACTATGATTTTTCCTTGCATTAGCCTTTGTGCACTAACCAGGTTGAGTATATTTGAGCTTTAGGATAAGATCCCTAGCAGCTCCTTCCCTCCTAACTACAAGTATAAGTCCCTGGGCTCCCGCTTAATAGTCGGGATGGCATCCATCTCGAATGAAGACTATCCATGATCCTTGGAAAGTTGTAAGCTTACATGCTTTCTTTCCAAATTGATTGTTGTACACCGATGGGCACCTTAGGTTGGTTAGTTCTCACTATGCTGATGGATACACCACTTATGCTGATGGATACACCTTAGGTTGGTTGGTTCTCGCACCTTAGGATACACCACTCTTGGTAGATGTAAGTTTGCTATGCTTTCTTCTTGAGTTGGCCATCGTACACCTATAGGCTTTCTTTTCCAGGGCTCAGGATAATGCCCCTAGCAACACCTCCCTTCTGGGCACTATATTTGGATCACATCCTTTGCGAACCCATTTAGACATTATCCGGGTTACTATCATATTGGGCAGTTCCCTTTTCCTAATAATCACCCCTGTGGTTGGAGAATCCATATTGCGGATGTGCAGATTCTCTCTTGGTCCAGTATATTTGAGATAGGTTAAGGCTAACTTAGCCCCTTCTCAGTGTGGTTCCTTGCACACCAACGGTCCACAAATATATATATATATATATATATATATATATATATATATATATATATATATATATATATATATATATATATATATATTCACTAGGATTAGGTGGACACCCCTAGTGGTACCTTTTCCCAAGCAGGCATCCTATCTTCAGGGCAATATCAGCAGAACTCCCTATAGGAATCGCCTAAATAATCTTGAGTTGATATAAGTACCCAGAGGCATTCACTTAGTAGTTGCCCCTAAGTTGGGGTTGATTTATTGTGCTACCAACATGTCACCCTAGCAGTTGTTCCTTATTTTAGAAGATGTAAGTTTGTTATGCCTTCTTCCTAGCATAGCCATTACACACCAAAAGTAAACCCCTTAGGTTGGCTAGCTCTACCCCATACTATCCCTTTGGATTTATAAATCTAAGATTGGACAAGTCTGATATAACCACTTCTCAATGGGACCATCGTACAATGACATGGTCGATAAATTAGTTCTGTCAAATTTGTCCAAGCTCACATCCCTAGTGGATATGTCCTTAATTCAAAATCAAACTAAAATAAACAAACCATATCAAATAACTTGAAATTAAGATAAAATTAATCTTGACTACTTTTGAGTTGACATAAATCCCTGACATTCACTGAGTCTAAGTCTTGATTTCATATCCAACAGTCACCCCGGTTGTTCCTTGCTTTAGAAGATGTAAGTCTGCTACGCCTTCTTCCTAGCATAGCCGTTACACACTGAAATGCAACCCCTTAGGTTAGCTACCTCTACCTTACACCCGATAGACTATCCCTTTGGATTTATAAACCTTAGGTAGGTCAAGGCTGATATATCCCCTTCTAAGTGGGTCCATTGCACACTGAAAGGGTCTATACATTAACTCAGATTAAATTAAACCCAATCTAATATTCCCCACTGGAGTTAAATCACACCCTTCTTCCCATGTTAGTTTTAGGTTTATTTTAGTTTATTTTATTTTATTTTGTTTAGGTTTAGGTTTAGGTTTAGTTTATTTTAGGTTTAGGTTTAGGTTTTATTTATTTTAGTTTAGTTTATTTTAGTTTAAGTTTAGGTTCATTTTATTTTGTTTATTTTATTTTTATTTTAGGTTTAGTTTTTTTTAGTTTAGGGTTTACGTTTTATTTTTTATTTATTTCTAGGTTAACTTTTTAGGTTTAGATTTTTATTTAGCTGTTATTTTATTTTATTTTTAAGTTAATTTAATTTTTAATTTACATTCAGCTTTTATTTAATTTAGGTATTTTATTCTTAGGTTTATTTTATATTTAAGTTTAGTTTAGTTTTTTATTTATTTTATTTTAGTTTTTTTTATTTTTTTATTTTTTTTATTTTAGGTTTAGGTTTAGACTTTAGTTTAGGTTCTTATTTTAATTTATTTTTTCATTTTATTTAGGTTTAGGTATTTTTATTTATTTCATTTGTAGGTTTTATTTAGTTTAGGTTTATGTTTTTAGGTTTTTAGGGTTCAGGGTTTAGGGTTTAGGGTTAATGGTTTAAGATTTTAGGTTTAGGGTTTTAGGGTTTAGGGTTTTGTGTTAGAGTTTAGGGTTTAGGGTTTAGGGTTTAGTGTTTAGGGTTTAGGGTTTTTAGGGTTTAGGGGTTTTTTGTCTTTAAATAAAAGGAATTTATTACTTAGAAAAATAGGTACAAGAAGACCATATTAGAGACTAAACTCAAAAAGAAAAAACTATTGCTTAAATAAGCTATAGGAGAATCCTAAAGAGTTTAGTCCCTAAACTAAACATTAAATAACAATAAAGAAAAAATAAATAAAGATAGAACTAAAAAAGTTGAGCAAAAGGCAGCAAAGGGGAAGAATCCATGGAGCTCCAAAAGAACCTCCAAAGAGATGAAGATCCATAAGAAAAGGAAACTTGCAACCTGCAATTGAAGATAACTCCAACCATCTAAGAAAAAAGAGACCATCAAGAGACTCCAGCTCCTCAAGAAAAAAAGAGGAGACCAACAAAAGAGAACCGAACAGAAATCTCAACTAGAGAGAACACAAAACATAAAGAGAAAAAAACTCGTGCTGAGATATGAGGAAAAAAGGATAATCACAGAATGCATCAAATCCTAAGTGTATTCAAATTACAAATAGGAAAAGTCACCAGCCACAAAAATATCAAGGATAAATTCCATCATATCATCATAGCCATCCTAGCCAAAGAAAAATACAAACCTATCATAATAGCCACCTAACCGAAGAAAAAGTGAAGCTAAGGAAACAGAAAGAGAGAGGAGAGCAACATATAAAATTAACATAAATAAATCCCAACAAAACCAAATATGAACACCACTTTTAAATAGAGTGTGTACTGGAATGAAAACTTTAGCCTGCCAGCCTTTGTCATGAAGCACATTGAGTCTCTTGCGCATTATGCTTCCTAGAAAAGAATCTCATAGCCCAAAAAAAAAAAAAAAGATCCCTCAGAGAAAAAGCCAATACAGCCCACAACAACACCAATCGAAAGCCACCAAGGCACCAAGCCAACAGAGCCAATAACAACACCAATCCAAAGCCACCAAGGCACTATGTCAACAAAGCCCACAACAACACCAATCTAAAGCCACCAAGGCACCAACCAAAGGAAAGTAAATAGCCAACAGAGAAGCCACACAATAGAGAACCCAAGAAAAATAGTCATGAAAGAGAAAGAGAACCAAACAAACCAACAAAAAAAGAAGAAGCCGAGCAGAAGCTAAAATAAATAGTTGGAGAAACAACCAACCAATGCACAAACCACATGCCAAGGACAAAACCCAACCTACCACCAATAAATAGAGCAAAAGCACCAACCAAAGAAAGGCAAGCCAACAGGAACAAAGCCACCAGCACAAAACCAACCAACCAAAGGGCACCAAAAAAACCCAGCAAATAGAAAGCTAGAAACCCCATGCTAGAAAGAGGAAAATTAGCCAAGAAGCCAATACTCTAGCTAACAAGAAAACACTCAGCAAAAGCTCAACCAATAGACAAAAAACTATCCAAAAGGAAAAAACTCCTAAGGATAGAAGAGATTATTTCCAAGAAGCTTTGGAACGAGTAACCCTCGACAAGTGAGGAGGGGCATAAATCTGACACTTTTTTTTTTCTTTTTCTACTTGTAAATAGTTTTATAACCATGCATTTTTTGCAAAAAATCTCCATTTAGAAATGAATCAGTATTGTTATAAAAGGCATGGGGATCAGCAGAACCTATCAATTTCAAAGAATAACATTTAGAATCATCAACAACATTAGACAAAGGATAATCTAAAATATTATGCATTTCAGAATTAGAAGTGAAACAAGGAGTAGAAACAACTTTATTAATAAGACAATTATAAATATTTTCACCTTCCAATAAAATATGAAGAGTATCCTCCCTGTTTTCATTCATAAAAGAAGCAAGAGAAGCAGAATCTAGATTTTCAGTCTAATTTTCATGTAAGGGATTAAAATAAGATTCAAATCCCTTAGAAACACATAGAATATTACCAAAATTTTGAACATAATTACCAGCCATAGAAAAACCATCAGTTTGAACCGAAATAAAACTATTCACAATGAGAGAATTGTCACGGCTATCTAAATCTTATTTTTTAAAAGAAGGATCACCAATATTAACAAGATTGTCAAGACCAGAAGTTAAAATATCAGAAATAAGAACTTTCTTTTCACCACTATTCTCAATCAAAGAAGGCAAAGAAATAGTCTCTTTCCCACATCAAAAGCGAATAGGAGAAAGAGAAACAACATCCAACTTATTGGAAGAAATGGTGTTAGCATTAATAATATTCAAACCATCATCATGAAAGGATTTATGCACAACATCCAAACCATTAAAATCATTAACCATAGCCTTTAAAGCCTTCCATTTAATAGAATCATCAAAAGAAACACTTAGAGCATGATTTTTTGTTAAAAATTTTTTAGAAACATCAAAATTACCTTCTACATTGGACAAATCATTAATAGGTAAAAAATTTTTAGAAGATTCAAAAAATTGGTGCTGCAAAACATTAGAATTTTTAAAAGCAGATTTTCCATTATCTAACTTGAGAGAATCATCAATTTTTTCAGCAATTAAATTCTTGCTAGTGATTTTCTTCCTAAAAGAGGGATGAATAATAAAGCATTCAAAAATTTCATGCCCATGAATCTTACAATGATTACAAAAAATGGGAAAGTTCTCAAAAATAAATTTTTGAAAATAACCACATTTTTTCGAACTAAACCAAATTTCTTTCAAATACATTTTAGTAATATCAATCTCTACAAGAATTCTAGCAACATACAGTCTAGAAGAAGCAGATGTTGCTTGATCAACTTGCAAAGGCCGACCAAAAATAACCCTATAACATAAAGAATCTGATGATTAAATAGATGAATATGCAAGTTAGGTAAAGAAATTTAAATAGGAACAATAGGAGACTCTTCATTAACATCAAACATAGGCATCCACTCCAGAATACACACTTGACAATTAAAAACATGATAAGAACACCTAAAAAAAATTCTTCAGTAATCAAGGTCATTAGAATGTTTAATCAGAACATGCCTTGCATCAATCAGCCCAATTGAAAAAGAACCAGATAAATTTAAGCTATGAAAAAAGGAATGAATATCTTCCATCTTTGGCCATTTAAATGAAAACTTTCCAATCAAAGAAAAAGCAAAATGCTCAGTTAATCTTTCAATATCCTCATGTAAAATCATAATTGTTAGAGTACCTTTAAAAGTTGTATGAAGAAAATTCAAAGGAGGCTCGGTGGAGGAATTCTTAGCAGCAAAAGCCTCTCTAAAAGATTTAGTAATAGCAAGTAATTTAGAGGTAGGATTACCCAAAAAATCTGATGCCCTAGAGGGATCCATTGACACATGGGATTTACCCCATGGATTTGAAGAAGTCGATGCCATGAGTCATGGCATTGTGGTAATAATAGGTCAAGAACAGCCCAAGACTGATAATCTAAAGGGAATCCAAGAGAGCAAGCGCTCAAAAACTCACTAAGAATGTGAGGGTTTAATTTAGTTTTAGGGTTTAGGTCTTAGGTCTAGTGCTATTAGTTATAATTAGGTTTTATTAGTTTATTATTAGTTTTATGTTTAGTTTTAGTTAGGTTATTAGTTTAGTTTTATTAGTTTTAGTTTTAGTTATTATTTTTTTTGGTTTGTTTATTAGTTAATATAGTTTGTTTATTTATTAGGGTTTAGTTTATTTTAGTTAGTTAGTTATTTATTTAGTTTAGTTAGTTTTTATTATTAGTTTTTGGTTTTATTATTATTTTAAGTTTTAGTTAGATTTAGTTAGTGGTTTAGTTTTATTATTTTAATTTTTTTCATTTATTTATTAGTTTATTTGTTTAGTTTATTAGTTTTTTTAGTTTAGTTATGTGTTTAGGTGTATTAGTTTATTATTATTAATTTCTTAGTTTAGCTTATGGTTTGTTAGTTATTATTAAATATTTATAATTTATTTATTATTATTAGTTTAGTTTGTTGGTTTATTATTAGTTTATTATAATTATTAGTTTATGTTTATTATTTTTTAGTTTATTTATTTAGTTAGGGTTTAGGGTTTACTTACTTAGTTATTTATTAGTTATTTTATTATTACTTTTATTATTAATAGTTTATTAGTTTTGTGAGTTAGTTAGTTAGTTAGTTATTAATATTATTATTTTTAGTTTTTATTAGTTGATTATTGTTAGTTAGTTATATAGTTTATTTGTTATTATTATTATTAGTTTATTTGTCAGGTTTATTAGTTTAGTTATTTAGTTTAGTTATTTAGTTAGTTTTGTTTTATTTAGTTATTAGTTTATTAGTTTATTATTAGTTATTAGTTAGTTTTAATGATTTATTAATTTAGGTTTAGGCTTTAGTTTTAGTTAGTTATTTAGTTATTTATTATTAGTTATCATTATTAGTTTATTAGTGTAGTTTTAGTGTTTATTATTTATTATGGTTTAGTTTTATTTATTAATTAGTTTAATTTTATTAGTTAATTTTTTTAGTAAGTTAGTTTATTAATTTATGAATTTATTAGTTTATGAGTTATTAGTTTCAGGTTATTAGCTATTTATTATTAGTTTTATTATATTTACTTTTAGTTTTAATTTTTGATTAGTTTTTATTATGTTTTTTGTTTTTTAGTTTTATTAGTTTATTATTTATTAGTTTATTAGGTTTTATTAGTTAGTTATTAGTTAGTTTTAGTTTATTTTTATTATTAGTTTATTAGTTAATTTATCTATTATTTAGTAATTATTATTAGTTTTATTAGCTTAGTTATTAGTTATTTTATTTTAGTTTATTTTGTCATAATTAATTTATTATTATTAGTTTTATTAGTTTAGGTTTAGGGGTTTAGTGTTTAGTTTATTTAGTTCTATTATTATTATTATTATTATTATTATTATTATTATTATTATTATTATTATTATTATTATTAGTTTATTAGTTTAGTTAGTTATTAGTTATTTATTTAGTTAGTTTAGTTCTAATTAGTTAGTTATTATTCATTTTATTAATTAGTTTTTATTTAGTTTATTATTATTTATTAATTTAGTTAATTTAGTGTTTAGTTTAGTTTAGATTTACTTATTTATTATTTAGTTTATTATTATTAGTTTAGTTTAGTTAGTTTTTATGTTATTACGTTTTGTTATTATTTAGTGTTTTTTAGTTATTATTAGTTTTTAGTTTAGTTTATTTTTTATTATTATTAGTTATTAGTTTATTAGTTTAGTTAGTTTTATTTTATTATTAGTACTAGTTAGTTTATTAGTTTTGTTTTTTATCATTAGGTTTAGTTTATTTATTTAGGTTTTATTTATTATTTAGTTTATTATTAGTTTATGTTTTTATTATTATTATCAGTTTAGTTATTAGTTTTTTTAGTTTAGTTTAATAATAGTTTATTAGTTTAGTGTTAATTATTATTAGCTATTTAGTTTAAGTTTATTAGTTATTTTAGTTTTATTATTAGTTTTAGTTATTATTATTTAGTTAGTTTATGAGTTTATTAGTTTAGTTTAGTAATTAGTTTTGATTATTAATTATTATTATTAGTTATTTCTTTATTTATTTAGTTAGTTTATTAGTTTTATTAGTTATTTTTAGTTAGTTAGTTATTATTATATTATATTTTAGTTTTATATTAGTTAGTTATTTAGTTAAGTTTAGGGTTTAGATTTATTAGTTTTATTATTAGTTAGTTAGTTTAGGGTTTAGTTTAGTTAGTTTATTAGTTTAGTTTTAGTTTTTAGTTTAGTTATTAGTTTGTTTATTAGTTTAGTTAGTTTTTATTATTATTATTTATTAGTTTTTTATGTATTATTTAGTTTGTTTAGTTTAGTTAGTTTTATTAGTTTTTATTTTTGTTTATTCTTAATTTTTGTTTATTATTATTTTATTAGTTTTGATTTTTTATTTATTTGTTTTAGTTTAATATTTATTTGTTTTAGTATTAGTTAGTTTAGTTTAGTTAGTTTTAGGGTTTAGGGTTATTTTAGGTTTAGGTTTTAGTTTAGGGTTTTAGGTTTTATTTTGGGTTTAGCTTGTTTTAGGGTTTAGGTTTAGCTTAGTTTTGGGTTTAGTTTGCTTGGGTTTTATTTTTTTTAAATTTTAGGGTTTAGTGTTTAGGGTTTTAGGTTTTAGGTTTAGGGTTCAAGTTTTAGTTTAGGGTTTAGGGTTTTTGGTTTTTTTAATAGAGAACAAATTCAGATTCAATATTTCTTCTTTTTGATTTATCGACCAAGTAATACACCAAGTTTTCTAAGACACAAGAAATGACATAAATAAAAATTAACATGCATAGAGCAAATCAAAAACCATAGATAACTAGAACCGTCTCTACTATAAAGTCACAATTCCATAAGTAGCAAGTCAGATCGATGGTTCTTCAGTTTCTCCAGTTCCCATTGGAACCACCCCGGTCTCTCGAGTACCAGGATCCACCATCATATCCCTGATCTCCGCCTCTGCCACTACCAAGGCTTTAACCTCCGTCGCTACTCCCATCTCCATAACCAGCACTGCTCTGACCTCCACCTTCATATCCACCAACACCTCCAGATCCCCCACCACCACTCCGATAATCGCTACATCTGCCTTTGCCTCCATTGCTAGATCTAGACTAAGCATGGTTGTCGGTGATGTTCCCTCCATCAAGTTTCTGCCCATTCTTAGGGTTTAGGTTTAGGTTTATTTTTATTAGGTTTTAGAAATTAGTTTTATTTTTTAATTTATTTAGTTACTTTAGGTTAAGGTTTGTGGGTTGTGGTCTGGTTTAGCTGTGTGGTGTTTGTTTAGGGTTTTGTGGGTTTAGGTTTATTTTATGCTTTTAGTGGGTTTAGGGTTTGGGTTTAGGGTTTAGGGTTTAGGTTTAGGGTAGGTTTAGGGTTTATGGTTTTGGGTTTAGGGTTTTTAAATAGCAATCCAAGAGGTTTTGGTTTATTTAGTTTATTTTTTATTTATTTTTATTTATTTTTTTTATTTTTATTAAGGTTTATTTTTTATTTTAATTTAGTTTAATTTATTTATTTTAGGTTTGTTTATTTAAGTTTAGGTTTTTTATTTTAGTCTTCTTTTCAGGTTTAGGTTTAGGATTATGTTTATTTTTTAATGTTGTATTATTTTTATTTTATTTTTAGGTTTAGGTTTTATTTTTTATTTTTAGGTTTAAGTTTAGGTTTTTATTTTATTTTTTCAAGTTTAGGATTTAGGTTTTCATTTTAGGATTATTTTTAAGTTTGATATTTTAGTTTAGCATTAGGTTTACTTTTAATTTAATTTATTTTATATTTTATTTAGTTTATTTATTTTAGGTTTAGGTTTAGGTTTATTTTATTTTATTTATTTAGGTTTAGGTTTTAGTTTAGTTGAGGTTTTATTTTATTTACTTTTAGGTTTATGTTTTAAGTTTAGTTTTATTTTATTTTATGTTTATTTTAGTTTAATTTACATTTATTTATTATTATTTTAGCTTTATTTTATTTATTTATTTTTTTAGTTTAGTTTAGGTTTAGTTATTTTATTTTAGTTTTATTTTTTTTATTTTATTTTAGGTTTATGTAGGTTTATGTTAGGGTTTAGGGTCTTGTGGGTTTTAGAGTTTAGCAACACAGGGTTAGTAGTAGGCCCAGGGGTTTAGGGGGGTTACTTTAGGGTTTTAGTTTGTGGTAGGGTTTAGGGTTTAGGGCCTTGGGTAGGGTTTTGGGTCATGGTTTAGCATTTAGGGTGTGAGTTTAGGTTTAGGTCGGGTTGTGGTTTTGGTCTGGTAGTGAGCCTGGGGTTTAGTTAGAGCATCCAAGGATTAAGGTCATGGTCAGGAGAGGTCAGCTCAGAGCCTAGGCCTGGTGTGGGTCAAGTTTAGGGTAGGAGTGGTCAGGTCAGGGTCAGGGTTTACACTCAGTAGGGCGGGTTTTTATAGTGGTTTTAGGGTGGGCTGATTTAGGTTTAGTGTTTGGGTTTAGGGTGGGGTATTTTAAAATTAAGCAAACCAGAGGTCCAGTTTATTTAGATTTTATTTATTTTAGATTATTTTATTTTATTATATTTAGGTTTATTTTAATTTTATTTAGTGTAGCATTTATTTTAAGTTTATTTATTTTAGTTTAGGTTTTTATTTTAATTTATTTTTTAGTTTAGTTTTATTTTATTTTATTTTTAGGTTTAGGTTTTATTTTTATTTTATGTTTAGTTTAGGTTTTCATTTTATTTTTTTTTTTAGGTTTTATGTTTTAATTTTAAGTTTATTTTATTATTTTGTTAGTTTAGTTTAGGTATATTTTATTTAGTTTTATTTTGGTTTAGGTTATTTTTGGTTTAAGTTTAGGTTTTATTTAGTTTATTTTTCATTAGGTTTTGGTTTATTTTAGGTTTGGGTTTTTTTTTTTTAGTTTAGGGTTTAGGTTTTATTTTTTATTTTTTTTTAAGTTTTATTTTTAAGTTTATTTTTTAGTTTTTGTTTTTTTTTTATTTAGTTTTTATTTTATTTTAGGTTTATTTTATTTTTATTTGACATTTAATTTTTGTTTTATTTTGGTTTTTTATTTTTAGGTTTATTTATTTACTAATTTAGTTTAAGATTTTATTTAATTTATTTTAGTTTAGTTTTTAATTATTATTTTTATTTAATTTTAGTTTAGTTGGGTTGGTTTAAGTTTAGGTTTAAGTTTTAGGTGGTTAAGTTTTAGTGGCCCAGTAAGCATTAGGCCTGTTTTAGTTTTAGGCCCAGGGCCAGTTTAGGTGTTTAGGGCCCAGAGCCCAGGATTTTGGGGTTAGTAGGTTTAAGCCCAGGATCTAGAGTAGGAGTGGCCTGGGTTTAGTGGTTTAGGGTTTAGCAAGGCCTGGGGTCAGGGCCCAGGTTTAGGAGAGGAGAAGATTCAGTTTAGAATATGGTTGTGGAGGGTGGGTCAACTGGGATCAGTGGATTTTCAGAACCAGTGGCCTAGAGTTTGGTTTAGCCTAGTCAGTTAGTTTTAGGGCTTAGTTTTAGTTCTGGTTCAGTCAGTTGGGTTTAGGATTTAGGTTTAGTTTTAGGGTTTAAGGTTTAGGGTTTAGGGTATAGCATTTAGGGTTTAGGGTTTAGGATTTAGGGGTTTTTCTTAAAAAAATTAAATAAACATGCAGGTTTAGGTTTATTTATTTTATTTTATTTATTTATATTAGTTTATTTTTTTTATTTGGATTTATTTTTTATTTTTATTTAGTTTAGCTTATTTATTTTAGGTTTATTTATTTTAATTTAGATTTTTTATTTTAGTTTATTTTTCTAGTTTAGGTTTAGGTTTATGTTTATTTTTTTATTTAGATTTATTTTTATTTTATTTTTTAGGTTTAGGTTTTTTTTATTTTTAGGTTTAGGTTTTTATTTTATTTTTTTAGGTTTATGTTTTAGGTTTACATTTTAAGTTAATTTTAAGGTTTTATTTTTTTAGTTCAAGTTTAGTTTTATTTTTAGTTTATTTTATTTTATTTAATTTAGGATTTGGGTTTACTTTATTTTAGGTTTAGGTCTAGGTTTTATTTATTTTAGTTTAGGTTTTGGTTTATTTTATTTTGTTTATTTTAGGTTTAGGATTTTTATTTTTAGTTTAGGGTTTTGGTTTTTTGTTTAGGTTTTATTTTTTGGTTTATTTTTGTAGGTTAAGATTTTTATTTAGTTTTATTTTTTATTTTAGCTTTATTTTAATTTTATTTAATGTTTAATTTTTATTTTATTTAGGTTTATTTTATTTTTTAGTTAAGTTTAGGTCTTTATTTATTTTATTTTAGTTTAATTTTATTTTTTATTTATTTTATTTTTAGGTTTAAGTTTTTATTTTATTTTTCTTTTTTATTTTATTTAGGTTTAGGTCTTTTATTTATTTAATTTTGGGTTTTATTTAGTTTATGTTTTTGTTTTTTAATTTTTTTTAGGGTTTAAGTTTTCAGGTTTATTGTTTAGGGTTTAGGTTTTGCTTTAATTTTTTTTTAGGTTTAGGTGCTTTTTTAGTTTAGGGTTTAGGCTTTAGGTTTTATTTTTTATTTATTTTTAGGTTTAATTATAAGGTTTATTGTTTACATTTTAGTTTTTGTTTAGTTTTTATTTTATTTTATTTTAGGTTTATTTTATTTTTATTTTATGTTTTGTTTTATTTTATTTAGGTTTTTATTTTTTTTGATTATTTTAGGTTTTAATTTATTTTATTTTTGGTTAGTTTTTATTTTTTATTTTATTATCTTTTTTATATTAGGTTTAGGTTTATCTTTTAGTTAATGATTTTATTTTATTTTATGTTTTTAATTTATTTTGGTTCAAATTATTTATTTATTTATTTTATTTTTAGGTTTTATTTAGTTTAGGTTTAGGTATTTAGCTTTTTAAGGTTTAGGGTTTAGGGTTTATGCCTTTAGGGTTTAGGGTTTAAGGTTTAAGTTTTAGGTTTAGGGTCCAGGTTTTAGTTTAGGGTTTAGGGTTTTTAGTTTTTTTTAACCAAAAATAAATTCGGATTCAACATTTCTTCTTTTGTTTATTTATTTTAGGTTTATTTATTTTAGTTTTGGTTTTAAATTTAAATTTTTTTTTAACTTTAGGTTTAGGTTTAGGTTTATTTTTTAGTTGTGTATTATTTTTATTTTATTTTTTAGGTTTAGGTTTTAAATATTATTTTTTTGTTTAGGTTTACATTTTTATTTTATTTTCTTAGGTTAAGGTTTTAGGTTTTTATTTTAGCTTTATTTTTAGGTTTTATTTTTTAGTTTTAGTTTAGGTTTATGTTTAGTTTATTTTATTTTATTTAGTTTAGGGTTTAGGTTTTGTTTATTTTTGGTTTAGGTTTCAATTTTTATTACTATTTTGGTTTAGGTTTAGGTTTATTTTATTTGGTTTATCTTATTTTTATTTTTGGTTTAGGTTTTTATTTAGTTTAGGGTTTAGGTTTTCTTTTTTTTTTTTTATTTATTTTTATTTATTTTAGGTTTAGGCTTTTATTTAGATTATTTTATTTTAGGTTTATTTTATTTTTATTTTACATTTGGTTTTTATTTTATTTGGGTTTTTTATACTTAGGTTTATTTTATTTTTTAGTTTAGTTTAGGTTTTTATTTATTTTATTTTTATTTATTTTATTTTATTTTTAGGTTTAGGTTTAGGTTTTAGTTTAGGTTCTCATTTTATTTTATTTTATTTTATTTTATTTAGGTTTAGAATTTTAATTCATTTTATTTTAAGTTTATTTAATTTAGAGTTATTAGGTTATGGTTTAGGTTTAGGGTTTGGGTTTAGGGTTTAGGGTTTGTGGGTTTAGGATTTAGGGTTTAGGTTTAAGGTTTAGGTTTATGATTTAGGGTTTACTGGGTTTTTTGGTTTAGTTTGGTTTTGGCTTTTGGTTTTAGATTTTATGCTTTAAGATCTAGTATCTGTGGTCAGTGGTCAGGGTTTAGCCAGGGCCCAGTTTAGGGTTTATGCAGGTTCAGTCAGGGCCCAGGTTAGGAGGGGTTTATTTTGGGTCAGTGGTGTGGCCCAGGGTAGTGTTCAGTAGTTGGTTTTGTGGCCCAGGGTTTAGGTTTAGGAGTTTTAGGGTGGGTTTGTGGCCTGGGTGGTGTTTGGGTCAGGGTTTTGGTGTGGTAGGGTTTAGGGTGGGTTGTTAGTGTCTTTATTTACTTTAAATTAAGAGTGAGTTTTATTTATTTATTTAATTTATTTATTTATTTTAATTTTATTATCATTTAGGTTTATTTATTTTATTTAGTTTATTTATTTATTTTAATATTTATTTATTTTATTTTAGTTTATTTTTAGGTTTTTTTTTTATGTTAACTTTTTTAGTTTAGTTTTTATTTTTATTTTTTAGGTATAGGTTTTATTTTATATTTTTTGGTTTAAGTTTAGGTTTATATTTTATTTTTTTAGGTTTACATTTTAGGTTTTTATTTTAAGTTTATTTTTAGGTTTTATTTTCAGTTTAGGTTTAAGTTTAATTTTAGTTTATTTTATTTTATTTATTTTAGGTATAGGTTTAGGTTTAGTTTATTTTAGGTTTAGGTATAGGTTTAATTTATTTTAGTTTAGTTTATTTTAACTTAGGTTTAGGTTAATTTACTTTTATTTTAGGTTTAGGTTTTCTTTTCGTTTAGATTTTGGGTTTTATTTTTTATTTATTTTTAGGTTTAGGTTTTATTTAGTTTTTATTTTATTTTAGGTTTATTTTATTTTTATTTTAGGTTTAGTTTTCTTTTAGGTTTTTTATTTTTAAATTTAGTTTTGGTTTTTATTTATTTTATTTTAGTTTAATTTTTATTTTATTTTTAGGTTTAGGTTTTAATTTATGTTTATATTTTCTTTTATATTTTATTTTATATTTTTATTTTATTATGGTTTATGTTTTTTTTTTAGGTTTTATTTAGTTTAGGTTTAGGTCTTTAGCTTTTCACGATTTTGGGTTTAAGGTTAGTTTAGCATTTTGGGTTTGGGGTTTTTAATGGTTTAGGGTTTAGGGTTGAGGGTTTAGGGTTTTATGATTTAGGGTTGTAGTTTTAGTGTTTAGAGTTTAGGATTTAGGGTTACTTTTAGGGTTTAAGGTTTAGGGTTATGTTTTTATTTATTTATTTATTTATTTTTTAACTTAAGTAAACTATTAGGTTTAGGTTTATTTAGTTTAATTTTTATTTATTTTAGTTTATTTTATTTTTATTTTTATTTAGGTTTATTTTTATTTTTATTTAGTTTATTTATTTATTTTAGTTTAGGTTTTTTGTTTTAGTTTATTTTTTTGGTTTATGCTTAGGTTTATTTTTTAGTTGAGTTCTACTTTTATTTTATTTTATTTTTAAGGTTTAGGTTTTATGTTTTTATTTTTATTTTTTGGTTTAAGTTTATATTTTGATTTTATTTTCTTATGTTTAGGTTTTCGATTTTTATTTTATGTTTATTTTCAGCATTTATTTTTTTAGTTTAGGTTTAGGTTTCTTTTTAGTTTATTTAATTAAACTTAGTTTAGGGTTTAGGTTTGGGTTTTTTTTTTATTTTAGTTTAGTTTATTTTAGTTTTGGTTCAGGTTTATTTTATTTTGTTTATTTTATTTTTATTTTAGGTTTAGGTTTTTTCTAGTTTAGGTTTTAGGTTTTATTTTTTTATTTAAAGTTTTATTTTTTTAGGTTTATTTTTTAGGTTTAAGTATTTATTTAGTTTTTATTTTATTTTATTTTACGTTCATCATTTATTTTATTTTTTTATTTTACATTTAGTTTTATTTTATTTAGGTTTTATGCTTAGGTTTATTTTATTTTTTTAATTTAGTTTAGGTTTTTATTTATTTTATTTTAGTTTATTTTTATTATTTTATTTTATTTTATTTTAAGGTTTAGGTTTAGATTTTATTTTAGGTTTATGTTTTATTTTATGTTTTAATTTTTATTAGGTTTAGGTTTATTTATTTATTTTATTTTTAGGTTTTGTTTAGTTTATGTTTAGGTTTTTAGGGTTTAGAGTTTAAGGCTTAGGGTTTAAGGTTTAGGGTTTTAGGGTTTTGGGTTTATGGTTAGGATTTAGGGTTTAGGGTTTAGGGTTTAGGAGTTTAGGGTTTAGTTTTTTAGTTTAAAGTTTTGGTTTAATGTCAGCTTTATGGTCCATGGTTTAGGGTTTTGTGGGTTTAAGGTGAGGATCAGAGGTTGTAGGGAGGGCAGCTTAGCTCAGGTTAGGGTGGTTGGGTGAGTTTAGGGAGGATTTTGGGTTTAGTGGAGTGATTTAGAGTTTGGGTGGTTGGGTCAGGAGTGGGGTGGTAGGTTAGTTTAGGGTTTAGAGGTCAATTAACCTAGAATTAGGGTTTATTTATTTATTTATCCATTTTAG
This sequence comes from Cymbidium sinense, assembly GCA_021442155.1. Taxonomy (NCBI): domain Eukaryota; kingdom Viridiplantae; phylum Streptophyta; class Magnoliopsida; order Asparagales; family Orchidaceae; genus Cymbidium; species Cymbidium sinense. The sequence goes on along the minus strand of CM038214.1, from coordinate 326,517,181 downwards.
TTTATTTTATTTTTTTAGTTTATTTTATTTTTCAATTTTGATTTAGGTTTATTTTTATTTTTATTTAGTTTTGTTTATTTATTTTAGTTTGGGTGTTTTTATTTTAGTTTATTTTTTAGGTTTAGGTTTATGTTTATGTTTATTTTAGTTTTGTTTTTATTTTATTTTATTTTAGGATAGATTTTATTTTTTTATTTATAGGTTTAGGTTTAGGTTTTATTTTATTTTTATTTAGGTTTTTTTAGGATTTATTACTTAGGTTTATTTTTAGTTTACTTTATGTTATTTAGTTCAGGTTTAGGTTTAGATTTAGTTTATTTTACTATTAGGTTTATTTTATTTTAGTTTAGGTTTAGGTTTAGGTTTATTTTATTTTATCTTAGGTTTAGGTTTTTTTTAGTTGGTTTAGGTTTTATTTTTTATTATTTTAGGTTTCATTTTAAGTTTATTTTCTTAGGTTTAGGTTTTTATTTAGTTTTTGGTTTATTTTATTTAAGGTTTATTTTATACTTATTTTAGGTTTAATTTTTATTTGTTTTAGGTTTTTATTTTTTAATTTAATTTAGGTTTTTATTTATTTTATTTTAGTTTAGTTTTTATTTTTTTTATTTTATTTACTTTTTTGGTTTTGGTTTAGGTTTAGGTTTTAGGTTTTAGTTTATGTGTCTATTTTATTTTATTTTTTATTTTATTTTGTTTAGGTTTTTTATTTATTTCATTTTGGTTTTTTAGTTTAGGTTTAGTTATTATTTTTTAGGGTTTAGTTTTATATTTTAGGTTTTTTTCTGGTTTAGGGTTTAATGTTTAGGATTTAGGTTTTAGGGTTTTGGGTTTTGGGCTTAGGGTTTTATGGTTTAGGGTATATCATTTAGGGTTTAGGTTTTAAGTTTAAGTTTAGGGTTTAGGGTTTTTGATTTTCTTTTTTTTAATAGAGATCAAATTCGTATTCAACATTTTTTCTTTTTGATTTCATCAACCAAGTAACACACCAAGTTTTCTAAGATACAACTGATGACATAGATCAAAAATGAGCACGCATAGATAAAAGAAAAAACCCTAGATAACTAGAACCGTCTCTACTATAAAGACAGTTCCATAAGCAATAGATCGGATCGACCGTTCTTCAGTTTTTATTTTATTTAGGTTTTTCATTCTTAGGTTTATTTTTTTTACTTTAGTTTAAGTTTCTAATAATTTAATTTTAGTTTATTTTATTTTATTTTTGATTTACATTTAGGTTTTAGTTTAGGTTTTTTAATATTTTATTTAGGTTTAGCTTTTTTTATATATATTTTTTTAGGTTTTATTTAGTTTGGGTTTAGGTTTTTAGGTATTTAGGGTTTAGGGTTTAGGTTTTAGGGTTTAGGTTGTTAGGGTTTAAGGTTTTAGTGTTCAGGGTTTGGTTAGGGTTTAGGGTTTAGGGTTTAGGCTTTAATGTTTAGGCTTTAAGGTTTAGGGTTTAGGGTTTAGGGTTTAGGGTCAGCTTAGGGTTTAGGGTTTTTTTATTTATGTAAGTATTCATGTAGGCTTAGGTTTATTTAGTTTATTTTTTATTTATTTTTGATTATTTTATTTTATTATTTTTATTTATGTTTATTTTTTTATCCAATTTAGTTTATTTACTTTAGGATTATTTATTTTTATTTAGGTTTTTTATTTTAGTATATTTTTTAGGGTTAGGTTTAGATTTAGGTTTATTTTTTAGTTGAGTTTTATTTTTATTTTTATTTTTATGTTTAGGTTTTATTTTTTATTTTTAGGTTTAGATTTAGGTTTAGATTTTTTTTTTTTTTTTGTAGGTTTAGGTTTTAGGTTTTTATTTAGGTTTATTTTTAGGTTTAATTTTTTTAGTTTAGGTTTAGGTTTAGCTTTAGTTTACTTTAGGTTTAGGTTTACGTTTTATTTATCTTAGTAGTTTAGTTTATTTTAGTTTAGGTTTTGTTTATTTTATTTTGTTTATTTTATTTTTATTTTAGGTTTAGGTTTTTTATTTATTTATTTTTAGGTTTATTTTTTAGGTTAAGGATTTTATTTAGTTTTTATTTTATTTTATTTTAGGATTATTTTAGTTTTATTTTATATAAGTTTTTTATTCTTAGGTTTATTTTATTTTTTTGTTTAGTTTAGGTTATTATTTATTTTATTTTAGTCTATTTTTATTAGTTTATTTTATTTTAGATTTAGGTTTAGGTTTTAGATTAGGTTCTTATTTTATTTTACTTTTTAAATTTATTTAGGTTTATTTTTATATTTATTTTATTTTAAGTCATCCAGTATAGGTTTAGGTTTAGGGTTGGTTAGGGGTTAGGGTGGGTGGGTTTGTTTATGGTATGGTTTGGGTTTAGGAGTGGGTCCAGGGTTTTGTGTTTAGGCTTGGTTTAAGGTTTAGGTTTAGGGTGGGTTTAAGCTGTTATTAGTGGTTTAAAGTTATTAGGATCTGTGGCCTGGTTTAGTTTAGGTTTAGGATTTAGAGTGTGATTTAAGTAGGGGGTAAACTCAGTGTTTAGTGGTGGGTAGTTTAAGGTTAGGTGTGGTCAGATTTAGGGTTTAGGGTTTTGAGTTTGGTGGGGTCTGGCTCAAGTTTTGATTTCATGTTTAGTTTAGGTTTAGGGTAGTCCATTGCATGCTCAGGTGGATTTAGTTTAAAGTAGGATAGTTTAACTCAGGGGTTGGGTTTGGTTTTTTTTAATTCAAATCAATAGTTTAGGTTTATTTAGTTTATTTTTTTTATTTTAGTTTATTTTATTTTTTGTTTTTAATTAGGTTTATTTTTAATTTTTATTTAGTTTAGTTTATTTATTTTAGTTTATGTTTTTCATTTTAGTTTATTTTTTTTGGTTTAGGGTTTAGGTTTAGGATTAGGTTTATTTTTTAGTTGAGTTTCTTTTAGGTTTCGTTTTATTCCATTTTAGGTTTAGGTTTCGTTTTATTATAGGATTATTTTAGGTTTTATTTTATAGTTTAGGTTTAGGATTATTTTAAGTTTTGTTTATTTATATTAGGTTTAGTTTATTATTTTAGGTTTAGGTTTTATTTATTTTAGTTGTTTATTCTAGCTTAGGTTTAAGTTTATTTTATTTGTTTATTTAATTTTTATTTTAGGTTTAGGTTTTTTTTTAGTTTAGGGTTTAGATTTTATTTTTTAATTTTTTGTGGTCTTATTTTTAAGTTTAGGTTTTTATTTAGTTTTTATTTTATTTTAGGTTTATTATATTTTTATTTTACGTTTAGTTTTTATTTTATTTTGCTTTTTTATTCTTAAGTTTTTTTTTAGTTTAGTTTATGTTTTTATTTATTTTATTTTAGTTTGTCTTTATTTATTTATTTTATTTTATTTTTAGGTTCAAGTTTAGTTTTTTTTTTAGGTTTTTATTATTTATTATTTATTATTTTATTTATGTTTATATATATTTGTTTATGTTTTATTTAGTTTCGTTTAGGATTTTAGGTTTTAGGGTTTAGGATTTTTTTCTTTTTTTTTTTTGGGGTGGGTGGGGAATCATATGGGGAAATTTTATTGCCACAAAAAGAGGGATACAAGATCCTTAACAGGGGATAAACTCCAAAACTACTACTCAAAGAGCTACAATCAGCCTAGAGAGCAAATTCCCTATCTAAGTACAACCAAAAGCAAAATAAAAGAGAAAAAGAAAGCAGAAGATACAAAATGATTAAAATAGATAAGCTAATGGATAGATCTGGGCCAAAGCTTTTTAGGATGAGAGAATGCATGGCACTAGGGAGCAAACCTGCAATAGAAAAAGAGAAATGAATCTGCAAAAATGTAGAAAGATAAAAATTAGGACAGTTAAAGCAATAAAGACAAAGTGAAAAATTAAAGCATAAACGAGAAAAATTATAGAGAAGTGTGAGAGAGGGCTCAGCTCAATCACAAAGAAATTAGGGGATGTAAACATGAGCATCCAAACTTCGAAGGGAAAAGGTTACATCCTGAAGCTACCAGAACCAAAAGGTGAAATCATCACAACCATCATAGCCTTCAAACCTAAGGGAAGATAGCATCCATTTGTTGAAAGTCTTATGAGCCTTAGTACCTGCAAACCTAAACAAAGCCATATACACGATAGAAAAGGAGACAACAAAGAGCAGAATGGGAAAGGGGATCCCATGCAGGATAAATATCATCAATATAGTCACCATAGCATGAGAATCCCTACACATATGAAAATGAACCATCTTTGCCAGATCCACCTTTTTAATACTAGAGCCAAGAGTAATATTTGGCCAACATGAAAACCCACCACAAGAAAATAGCAGAAAAGGCCAGGCAGAGGATAGAAACAATATACAACCAGTTGAAAAGCCTACTGTAATCCTGCTAAGCAAATCAATTAGCATGTAAATAACACCATCCCAATCATATGGAACATATATGAAACTTACAGGCCAGTAGTACAGCTCAGTAATATGGTCGAGAAAAGGAACCCATTCAGAATAAGCAATGCAGATGTTGACAACCCCCTTGTTAATAAATATTGCAGAAGTTAACAAACAGGAAATGTAAAGTGAGATAGCATAAACCAAACCCAAAATACAATAGGAAATGCAGAAGTCTAACAGAAACAATATGGGAATGTAACAGCAGATTAGATGGACTAGAAGCCATAGGTAATAAGCTGCACCCCACCGCAAACAACACCAAATAAAGTCAATTAGAGAGACAACCCCAGTAGTAGCTTGCTGGGCATAAAACCCGATAATCCAGTTCAGCCAACAACCAAGGTAGCAAATAACAGCTAGCTGGCCATAAATCCACCCATTCAGAATAGACAGTGCATAAGTTAATAACCAAGTAGGTAATATCATAATCACAGTGATATGCACAATTCTAACTGAACCAAGATGGGAAAAATAACAGCTAATTAAATAAACCACAAACATTAGGTGATAAGCTGCAGCCGGGTCGCAAACAGCAAACACAATCAGAAAAACAACCCCATAAGTAGCCTACTAACATAAGACCTGAAAATCCAACAGCCAACAAATAAAATAGCAAAACAATTATTGCACCCACCATAAGATAATACAACATAGACATGAAAGGGGTTCAAAGGAGAGCCATCATTGAAATCCTTCAAGATAAAGAAAAGAAAAGCGGCCAGTAAGCCAACATCATCGAAAAAATGGAAATACAAAAAATAATTCCAATCTTGCAAAGAGACAGTAATAATATCAAGGGTATTACAATTTCTCTCCATACAGGTTGGGGAGGTGAGGTTAGCAAGAACAATCATAAAAATAACCCCAGAAGCAGCCTGCTGGACATAAGACCTAAAAATCCAACAGCTAACAATTAAAACATCAAAATAATTATTGCACCCAGCATATGATAATCCAGTAAAAAATAGTGGTACAACATAGATTCGAAAGGGGTTCAAAGGAGAGCCATCATTGAAATCCTTCAAGACAAAGAAAAGCAGACCAGCAGCTAAGCCAACATCATCAATAAAAATAGGTTGGAAAGAAATCAAGAAGTAATTCTGATCCTTCAAAGAAATAGTAATAATAACAAGGGTATTGCAATTTCTCTCCTTACAGGTTATGGAGGTGAGGTTACAGAGCATAAGAGGGGCCACAGCCCTATTAAAGAGAGAAAAGATAGATAAATTAAGGCCTGCCATGAAGCTATACAAAAATATAGTAATTAAACAATGAGATAACAAAGTCATGAGCCCCAGCAAAGATTTTTAGAAATAGGAAAAGAGATAAAAAATAGCCTTAATCAGAAAATGGAAAATAGATACAGTAAGACCCATAAACATAATATTGATGGCAAGAAGTATGTCCCTGTTGATCTGAAAGTAAAGTAGAAAGTAAAACATCTCCCTCCAGCAGATCCAGCTGATAAGTGAGAATATCTCCATCCATCAAGTTAGAAAAATAGGGAACACCTTACCATTAACAGTGCAAATAGCATAAGCAGTAAGACCCCAAATAAGGTTTGGGTAATTAATCCAGCAGCACATGCCATAGAGATCACGAAATAACTAGAAAGGGGTATCAGGAAGATGCATCAGCAAAACCCAGGGAAACAACAACACTAAACAGAAGTTGGTCATGCAGTTAAATAAAATAAATTAATTTCGAGGTAAGAGTCCAAGATTGTATTGTCCAAATTAGCCAAACCATGCAAATGTTTAGGAAGTCTAAGTTGATCAAAGAATTTTATGCCATCTAATCTAGCACCCAGTTAGCAGGTAATCAAAACATTACCTTCACGCCATACATGAGTGATTTTAAAATAGAGTTGAGAAAGGAGAGCTCTAGTCTGCTTTAGAAGGTAATACAATTTTGTATTGGCCACTTTGGTGGAAGTCAAAAGATCAATTAGCAACAATGCATCCACCTCAATCCAAATATTGAGCCAACCTTTTTGAAGGCAAATCTCAATAGCTTTGTAAACTGCCATTAGCTCAGTAAAAAGAACAAAGCAAGTATTAAGGGGGTAAGCAAAAGCTCATAGGACTTTACCATTAAGGTTTATGAAAATGCCACCACAGCCGGAAGCATTTTGAGAAACAGAGCCATCAGTATTAATTTTAATAGTATTAACATGAGGTTTTATCCAATAAATAATCTTGTCATCTTTACAGTTGGGTTGATCCGGCAAGTTAAAACCCAGTTTATTGGCCACAAATTTGCAACCTTTTAATTTATTATAGTTAATTAAATTGGCATTAAACAAGGCACATATTTTATTTTTGAATTTAGCAATTATCCTCATATGATTCATAGGAATCCCACAATGTTTTCCATCATTTCTGTCCATCCATTGAACCAAATAAGAGTGATAGTAGTTATCACTTTAATGTGGCCTTTAATAGTGTTTTCAAAATAAACATCAAGAAGTTGATATATAGTTAAGGAGCAATTAAATTTGACAATATTAAATAGTTCATCATACCAAATCCAAAGTTTGGAAGCAATGGCTCTGTTAACAAAAACATGATTCACAGTCTCAATATGAAAGTAGCAGTAGCATTTTGAAGGTAAGTAAAAACCTTTACCCCACATCAAGGAGTCAACAGGGATGAAGTTTTTCAAAATATGCCCTTTAATATGAATCCAGACAATTTTAAGGTTGAAATCACCATTTTGGGAAAGCTTAAAAAAGGATCTGATCATGATTGCTAGGAATGATAGGAATAATAGTAAGCTTGTTTAAAAGAGAGAAAGGAATATTATCAATAAGCTTACTATTGTTCCACTTATTATTCTTCCAGAAAGAGTTCACTTTAATAGTAGTAGTGGAGTGGGTAGAAAGTAAATCATCAATGGACCCACCTCTAGTCCAATTATCTTGCTAAAAGAAAGAGATTCCAGAGTTAATCCCCCATGAGATTAATGATTCCGCCTCCCATTTGATGGAACAAAGTCTTTTCCATACAAGAGAGTCTCCCACTTTATAAGGGAAAATGAGAGGGTGCTTACCCTGGCAGTATTTGGCAGTCATAAATTTAGCCCAAAGACTATTGTTGCTCCTAAAATTCCACCAAAGTTTATAGGAAAAATTAGTGATAGCTTCACTGATTGGCTTCTGACCAAGCGCTTCACAAGGGTTCCACAACTTTTATACCAATGCATTCTTTTAGTAGAATTGTTAGAACCCGAATTTGTTAAGAGGCTCAATTAATGGTAGAGAATTGACACAATGGTTTGAATGAGATATAAAGGCATGGAGTTAAGGGTACTCTTAATCAAAGTGAGCCTACCACCAAATGAGAGTAAATGAAATTCCCTAAAAGAAATTTTATGAGAGATTTTTTGGATTAACTCATCAAAGAGATGTGATCTTTTCTGACCTTTAAAAAGCAGAGCACCAAGATATTTAATGGGAAGTTGTTGTTGTTGAAAATTAGTAATTCTCAAGATTTGGTTGATCCTATTACTAGAGATTTTAGAGGAAGGAATGAAACCATTTACCATCATTAAGAAAGAGACCACTTTTGTTACCAAATTTATTTAAAAGATTCTTAATAAGTTTAATGTGATGAATAGAGGCATTGCAAAAGATTATGAAGTCATCAGCAAAGCTAAGATGAGAGATAGGAAGACCACCTTGAGTTCTAAAAAATATGCTAGGATTATTGTTAAAAAGATCACTAAGATTCCTTGAAAGATATTCAATAGCAATAATTAAAAGAGAGGGAGATAAGGGATCTCCTTGTCTCAATCCATGCATAGAAGGGAAAAAACTTAGGGACTCACCATTCAAGATAATGGAGAACCAAACATTGGTAATACAATTTTTAATGAGACGAATAAAATAGTAAGAAAAACCAAACAAATGTAGAATTTGGAAGAGAAAATTCCAAGAGAGGTTGTTAAAAGCTTTAGAGGTGTTCAATTTGAAAATTATGTTACCACCTCTGGTAGAAGCATCAAGGTCATGAATCAGCTCTTGTGCTAGAAGAATGTTGTCAAATATAGCTCTACCTTTAACAAAACCAGTTTGGTTGGGGGAATTAATTTTAGGCAGCAGCGGACTAATTATATTGGCAATTAATTTAGCAATGAGTTTATGAAAGAAGGTGCAAAGGCGATAGGTCCGAAATCCAAGATTGAGATTATTAATTTTGGAATGAGAATAATGGAAGTGCTAGAAAAATATCTAGGTAAAGGATTGCCACCGAAGAAATCAACGACAGCATCGACAAGGTCAGACTTAATAATAGGCCAACAATGCTGAAAAAATTGAGTTGTATAGCCTTCAGGGCTAGCAACAGAATCAGTGTTCATGCTATTAAGAATACTACCAATCTCAGCATCCGTAGGACGCATATTAAGCAAGTGGTTGTCATCATTAGTAATTGTTAAGGGAATCAGGTGAGTGTTGGAGAGAGCTTCTAAATAAGGGTTATTGTTTAATAAGTTTTTAAAATGATGTATGGCAAAATCTTTAATATCATTATTGTCTGTAATCCAGCTGTCGTTATCATTTTTAATTTTTCTAATAGAGTTTAAGGCTTTCTTCTTCTTGAAAAGAGCATGGAAGTACCTAGTATTTCTGCCACCATCTGTAATATGTTTGCTAGCAGCCTTTTGCTGCCAGTAAGTTTCCTCCATATTTTGATAGTTAACCAAGTTATCTTTAGCTTCATTCAACTCCTCAAGCTTAGTAGAATCAGTCAAAATGACATCTTCAAGAGAACTAATTGTTCCATATTTTTGATATTGGCAAAAGATTTTAAAATGATGCTTGTTCTACCAATTTAGGTTTTGTTTAAGTCTTTTAAGCTTAAGCCAGAGGTGAATCATGCCCTTAACTGAATTATTCGGATGAAGAGGAGCCATCTAGTTAATGGATACAACATTTATGAAATCAATCTATTGGATCCACATATTTTGGAATCTAAAAGAGATTGGGGAGGACAATCTATTAGATGTATTTTGGACAGAAATCAAAAGTGGAGAATGATACAAAGTTCTGCTCAAATGTTAAATAGAAGTAAGGGGCCATTGATTGATCCAAAGAGAATTAAAAAGAGTCCTATCAAGCCGTTTCCAGAGTCTAGAGTTATGCCATGTATAATTCAAACCCGAATAGCCAAGATCAATCAGATTGTAATCAAAAATCATATTAGAAAAGTCTTCCATGGAATGAGTTTTAGGAGAGCAACTTCCCCTTCTTTCCGAGGAAGAGAGAATAGTATTAAAATCACCCCCAACCAACCAGGGTTTGTTGACCGAGGAGGAAAAGGTTCTTAAGTTATCCCAAAGGATGTTCCTACCACTATAAATAAAGGAACCTCACCAATGAGATGTGGACATTAACCAATTATTGAAGATCATCAAGGATAGATATGTTGACTAAATTATTCCAAAGACACCAAATTTGCTATAAAAGAAGTTTTGAAAGCCAAGTTATGGTTAAGGCTATATGTTATGAAATCACGGAAAAAGACTTTTAATATGGTTGCGGACAATGGGAATCCCAATACCCCGAACATGCCAAATTAGTAAGTTGATCATAATAAAATAAGAAAAGAAAGGAAAAGAGATAACTAAAGAAATAATAAAGCAGGAAGAAAAGGAAATTAGAAATAGTTATTTATGTGAAGTTAGAGAAGATCTAGTAGTTCTAGTGTAGCTATTAGTGAACATTCTAGCTTTAAGTGATTTTTTTAAAAATAGTTTGAAATGGTCTATCATTGTCTAAAGAATCACCATCCGAGAGAGACTGATTTGTGATATTCAGAATAGGACTGTATCAGTCAAAGCAATTTTAATGTTAATTTCCCCTACTTCAATGTCAGAATTAAGCTAAGAAAGTGGTTTAGCATGCGTATCACTTTGAAGAGTAGGAGAAGGAGAGGTTGTGAAGCCATTAATAGCACAGATTTCATGCTCAGTTTCAGAATTTGTTTTCAGATTTTGTTCCATCATCAAAGGATCAGCAATTTTTAGATTTTATTCCTTCATCAAAGGATCAACTCCAGAATTAGTTTTCAGATTTTGATCCAACCAAAAATTTCCATTCAACTCACCACTAAGGTTCAAATGAGTCTCCTCGGGTTCAGTAGCCAAAAGGGGTAGGTTAGATTGAGTCAAGGTATTGTCTTGAGGAGCCAAATTATTACAATTAGAAGAAATGATAATTAAGCAATCATTAGCCTCCTCATAAACCTCATAAGCATTATTTTTAACATGCTCAGATTGCTCTCCAATAGGCAAAGCACGAGATAGAAAAGGAGTAGGGGTAGGGGTAGGATTCCCATTTTGAGTGACTTTAGGCACATAAGAAAATTTAATAATTTTTTCATTTGATAGAGTAGGATTAGTATCCGACAATTTTTTCTTTTTAAGTTGTGGTTGCAACACAAAATAATCAGAATGATCATGGCCATGAATCTTACAATGTGTGCAAAAAATAAGAAAATTCTCAAATTCAATATTTTGAGTATAATCAAACTTCTCAGAGCCAATCCATACTTCTATAGGATGCTTTTTAGTAATATCAATCTCAACCAAAATACGAGCAACAGAAGGTCGTGATCTCGCAGTGGTGGCCTGATCAATTTGAAGAGGCTAACCAAAGAGAGCCCCAACCCCAAAGAGAACTTGATGTGTAACATAATGTATTCTCATATTAGGAAGAGCTAGCCATATAGGAACAATTGGGGATTTCTCTTTTATATCAAAAAGAGGAGACCATTTCAAAAGTTGCATTTGATAATTAAAAACAAAGTATGAGCGACGAGCAAAAACTCTTGAATAATCTAAGTCATTAGAGAGCCGAATTAAAATATGCCTTGGATCAATCAATCCGATAATGAAAACACCTGAAAGTTTAAGGCTATGAAAAAATGCTTGGATGTTATCGAGAGTTGGCCGACATAAGGAAAATTTACCAACTAATGAGAATTCAAAAGGCTTCACCAACTTTTCCACATCTAGATTCGAGCACATAATAGCAGGCATCCCATGAAAGGAGGTCGAGATCAAATTCATTGAAGCATTAGTGGAAAGGTTCTTACCAGATAATGCATCCTTAAAGGACTTTACTATATGCAGAGTAGCGGATGATTTCGGATCCACAATTCCATGTAAATCAGATGCCCTAGCTGATGCCTCCAAGATGGATAAGCTCGACTGCATAGAAAGTGGCTCCTATGCCATTGAAGGAGCAAAGGGAAAATCACATTATAGGCCAATCAGAGACAGACAATCGAAAAAAATGATCGTGAATGATCAGAAATTGGCCAAGCCACAAAGAAAACAAAAACAGCGAAAGGGAAAAATGAAATCGCCAGAGAGCACCGCGATCGAGAGCTTCCTAAATGGGGTTTGGTTTTTAGGGTTTTTATTTTTATTTTTTTTTTTATTAGGTTTTTTTAAGGTTTTTAGGGTTTAGGGTTTTAAGGTTTAGGGTTTTAGGGTTTAGGGTTTAAAGTTAGGGATTAGTATTTAGGATTTAGAGTTTAGGGTTTAGTGTTTAGGTTTTAGGGTTTAGGGTTAGCTTAGGGTTTAGGGTTACTTTATTATTTAGGGTTTAAGATTTTGTATTTAGGCTTTAGGGTTTACTATCTTTAGGGTTTAGGGTTTAGGTTTTAGGGTTTTAGGGTTTAGGGTTTAGGGTTTACGGTTAAGGTTAGGGTTTAGGGTTTATGGTTTAGAGTTTAGGGATTTTAGGGTTTTGGGTTAGTTTAGAGTTAGGGTTTAGGGTTTACGGTTTAGGGTTAGGGTTTAGGGTTTAGGGTTTAGGGTTTAGGGTTTAAGGTTTTAAGGTTTTCAGTTTAGGGTTATAGGTTGTAGGTTATAAGTTTAGAGTTTCGAGTTTAAGGTTGGTTTTAGGGTTTAGGGTTTAGGGTTAGGGCTTTTTCTTTTAAATTAAGTCAACTAGCAAGCTTAGGTTTATTTAGTGTATTTTTTATTTATTTTATTTTATTAATATTTTTATTTAGTTTGGTTATTTTTTTTATTTATTTATTTTAGTTTAGGTTTTTATTTTAGTTTATTTTTTAGGATTAGGTTTAGATTTATGTTTATTTTTTAGTTTAGTTTTATTTTTATTTTATTTTTTAGATTTTAGTTTTATTTTTTATTTTTAGTTTTAGGTTTATGCTTTTATTTTATTTTTTAGGGTTAGGTTTAGGTTTTTATTTTAGGCTTATTTTTAGTTCTTATTTTTTAGTTTAGGTTTAGGTTTCTTTCTAATTTATTTTAGTTTATTTTATTATATTAAGTTTAGGGTTAGTTTATGTTTAGTTTATTTTAGGTTTTGGTTTAAGTTTTATTTATTTTAGTTTTATTTATTTTAGTTTTGTTTATTTTAGTTTAAGTTTAAGTTTATTTTATTTTTATTTTAGGTTTAGAATAACTTTTTAGTTTAGGATTTAGGTTTTATTTTTTATTTATTTTTAGGCTTTTTTTTGGTTTTTGGTTTAGGTTTAGGTTTTTATTTAGTTTTTATTTTATTTTATTTTAGGTTTATTTTATTTTTATTTGAGGTTTACTTTTTATTTTATTTAGGTTTTTAATTTTTTTTAATTTAGTTTAGGTTTTTATTTATTTTATTTTATTTTAATTTTTATTTTTTTATTTTATTTTGGTTTAGGTTTTTTATATATTTTATTTTTTGGTTTTATTTAGTTTAGGTTTAGGTTTTTATCTTTTTATGGTTTATTGTTTAAGGTTTAGGGTTAGTTTAGTTTAAGGTTTAGGGTTTTGGGTTTCGAGTTTTTTTTGGGTTTAAGGTTTAGGATTTAGGGTTTACAGTTTAGGGCTTTAGGGTTTATGGTTTAGGGTTTAGGGTTTTTAGGGTTTAGGTTTTAGGTTTTAGGTTTTGGGTTCAAGTTTTAGTTTAGGGTTTTTTTTAATAGGGAACAAATTCAAATTCAATATTTCTTCTTTTCAATTTCATCAACCAAGTAACACACTAAGTTTTCTAAGACACAAATGATGACATAGATAAAAAATGAGCATTCATAAAGCAAATAAAAAACCTTATATAACAAAAATTGTCTCTACTATAAAGATAGTTCCATAAGCAGTAGATAGCATTGCCTATTCTTTAGTTTCTGCAGTTCCCATTAGAACCACCCTGACCTCTCAAGTAGCGGGATCCACCATTATATCCTTGATCTCTCCCTCTGCTACCACCACCACTGCTCCGACCACCACCTCCATATCCCCCATCACCACTACAATAACTACCACCTATGCCTTCACCTCCACCGCCCGATCTAGACTGAGCCTGCTTGACGGTCATGTTCCTGGTATCAAGTTTCTGCCCATTCTTAAGGTTTAGATTTAGGTTTAGGTTTATTTGGTTTAGAGTTTAGGGTTTTAGGGTTTATTCTTTTAGGGTTTGTGGTTTAAGGTTTTTTAGGATTTAGGGTTGTAGGTTTATAGTTTAGGGTTTAAGGTTTTTATAGAGGCATGACCCTATAATGGACCTAATCATGTAATAAGGACTCCTAAGGCATGATGAGTCTTCGAATGTACCAAAGAATTTTCCCCTACTTTACATGGATGAATAAAGTTGGGTTTATATTAAACTGAGTTCTTAAGTTTCCTATGGAGGCAAGTCTCCATAGTTAATTACATCTTAGAAAATGTAATTTTCAAAGAATACTCTTGATTAAAGTAGAAAATTATCATCTCCAATGATTTCAAGATTAGACTATCAAAGGATTGGTTGTATTTAAAAAATCAATTGGGAATGTTCAAGGAGAAGACATATTTTTGGAATCCAAATGAAATAAGTAGCAAATGCTCATGATACTATGAAGGCTAGTGAGCATTCCAATCTATCATATGGTTGGGCTTTATAATTTTAAAGTTGAGGGGATTTATATATTTTGAGTTGAAATTTAATTATATTACTAGGGCTTATAATCCACCAACACAAGGTTGTGGGAATGCCTAAGAGTTGATGATTTATGCTCCTAGCCCAAAGGAAATAACTACCTCAAATCCTAAATCTAGGAAGCTTTAATATGAGCTAAATAATGACCTAAATTTAAGCGATAGGTGGACATAAGGGTTTACCTCCACAAGAAAGAATAAATTGTTCGACTTCTGGACTTATTACCACCTGGAGTGGGCGCCAGCTAGCTCCACCTATGATTTTAAAACCATGTAGTCTGGTCTTATGAATTGCAAGATAGCTAAGATAATTATTTAATTAGAAAGAAACTAAAGTCTTAAACATACTCCCTAAGAGATTAGAGCATGAGTACTATGAGCATATAGTTTAATCTATAGATGCAAAATGTTTTCAAATTTTATTTTATTTTAGACACATTATTTTGATAGAGGCTTTAGAATTTCTTATGCCTAAATGCATGATGAAATAGGTTATAGGTCAAATCAGCTAGAAGAAGGTGTTCTCTGCCACGAAGGATGCCCTCACAGGTCAAGCATTTCTTTATCCTGCAAGGATGGAGATCCTTCATGTTCAAGAGAGAAAGAATTTGCATGCATGATGTGAAACATACAACCATACCATATTCTAAATCTTTTAATTATCTTATTTATGTCTTAGGTTTTTTCGAGGTTATGAGTTGTTTAAAATTTAGTTATGAGTGATTAATTGGGTAGAAAAGTTATTTTTATCCTAAGAGCCTAATCATATCCAAGCCACACATTAAAACATCAATCATTTAAGAAACTATGAAAGGCATGTCATCCTAATGCACAATGTAAAAATAATATCAAATAATTATATAAACTATCATAAAAGAATAAAAGGTCGGTGCGGCTGGGTACCTCCGTACAACCTGAATATAGAAAAGATGGGTAGTCGAGCTCTACCCTTATACAACCTGGAATATGAAAGAATAATTATAATTGTATTAGATCCTATGGGGGGTCTTCTTTCTTCATATCTCCATTTTTTATTTTGTTCCATCCTTGATTTGGATAGTGCTTGCTTCAAAGGCATCACAGGGAACCCCAGGATAAAACCTTCTAGCCATTGCTCATCATAATCCCCCATAACACTAATCCTAATTCCTACTATAAAAATAACATTTATGTGGGAAAAGTAAATCTAACTACACCTATAAAATAGAGGTTAGCTAAATATACATATAATCCCAAGCAGTTGTATTTATAATTTAGACTTAGCATCCTACACCTAGGGTAACTAAGCCCACCTGTCCTTACTTATATTATGGTTAAGGATTTAAGAAACCTAAAAAAAGATTATTTTTAAGCATCCCTTAAGCATAATCCCCTACAAAAAATATGATTAAGCTAATATTTTAAAGTTCAGATTGTGAAAAATTTCAAGTGAAAAAGACTTCTAGATTGCGAAAAATTAAATTTTAAAGTTCAGATTGTTCATTTTAATAAATTAAATCAAAAAAAAATTTAGACATTTACAAAAATCTTTAGAATGGCTTAAATCACTTTAATTGACATTAAGGACTCTTAGGAAAATAATGTGATTATCGGAATCCTAATGAAACACAAGCAAACATTTAAGAGTAGAGTTGAATCAATTAAGAAGTTAATTAAAACATAACCTAAAAATAATTTAAATATCAAATCAAAATCAGAAATGAAATAACACTTAAGCAGTCATTAATCAAATCTCAAATCAAAAAATATCATCTTTAGAGGAGATTAAATTAAATTTGATTAAACCTGTTTAAATTAATAAAACTCAATTAAAAGATTAAATCTTAAATCAAACCCAAAATTCAACAAATTTAGGAAACTTTAATCATTTGATACTAATTGAATTAAACCAAATAAAATTAAAGTAAACTTAATTAACATATGATTAAATCACATCTAGTTGGAATAAGATAATTAATTAGCCAATAAATATTTCAACCTAATAACTAAATCAAACATGTTAATGAAATCAAATAAACATAATAAATGAATCAAATCAAATAAAACTCTAATCATAAATAATCAAACTTAATTGAAATGAAATAAACTATTAATTCACTTAATAACAATGATGGTAATAACAATAATCCTTTCATCAAATCAAACTTAAGGAAAACACTTAACTAAACCAAATCATTCACAAGTGGGAAATCAAGTCATTAATCTCTAATTAAATAAGCCATTAATTAATCTAATGATTTAAAATTTTAGTCAACCTTAATCAAACATCTAATTAATTCAAACTTAATAAATTAATCCATCATCATAATTAATCAAATTAATTTAAATAAGTTACATTAAAGCTAACTCTAAAATTAAGCTTAAATCAAACCCCTAATCAAATACTTAAACAAACTCAAATTCTAAATTCTAAATCAAGACAAATAAATCAAATCAAATGAATTACACAAATTCAAATGGGCTAATTAAAATACTTAAGGACCTTAATTAGACTCTTTATGAGTTAGGATGTAGAATAGGGTGAGTTCTATCTACAAATGGAATTCAATCTACTCTTCATTCTTGAAAACTTAAACATCACTTTCACAAAATAAAACTGAAATAAAAATGAAAAATAAATCATTAAATCATTTAATTGAATCACCTAAAGGCAAAATTTAAACAAATTCAAACTCCAAATTGAAACTTAAACTAAAAAAGCCTAGTAAAGTCTTGTCACACAAGCCTTAAGGACACACATTAGAATACTAAGTCACCACTTCTAGTGCTAAGTTAGGGCGTTGTATGTATGAAGTTGTATTTTGTTTTGTGATGTAATATTTTAGATTGGATGTTAGGGTCTAAGTTTCGTAGACTGGATGTTATGCCTTTATTAGCCTAATAATATTTTTTGCATGGGGTTGTGCTTAAGGGGCCATTATAATAAAAATATAAATGCTTTTGTTGTGTAGGTTACTTAGCCCCTATGCGTAACCCATGTTAGGACAGATGGGCTTGATTATCCATGTGTGGGGTGCTAAGTCCAAATTATATTCATATAACTGCTTGGGTTGTATGGTGTGTTTAGCTAATATTTATTTTGTAGGTATAGTTAGATTTACTTTTCCTACTTTTAATGTAATTTTTTATTAGGAATTAGGATTAGTGTTATGGGGGATTAGGATGAGCAGTGGCTAGAAGGCTTAGTCCCTGGGGTGCCCTGTGATGCCTTTGGAGAAAATAAAATTAAAAGAAAAAAAGAAGGAAGAAATGAAGAAAAGAAGACCCCCCATAGCATGTATTACTTATTTATTTTTTAGTAATCTGGGTTGTATAAGGGTAGAGCTTACCCATCTTTTTCTCTATTCGGTGTATGGGAACCCTGGCCTTTTATTCTTTATGATAGTCTATAAAATTTTTGTTGTTGTGTTTAGATTGAGCATTATAACATCATGCTTTTCACAGTTTCTTTATGAGTGATGCTTGAATGTGTGGCCTGGATGCGATAATCTCTTAGGATAAAAATGAATTTTTCTACCCCAATTAACAACTCATAACTATACTTTTAAAATAACTCATAACCTCATAAAAAAGCCTAGAAATTAAATCAAGATAATAAAATTTTTAGAAACCCTTTAACTAGATGGATGAATGTATAATATCATGCATGTCATATTATTTTACTCTTGTTAGAAGGCAACTTCAATCTTTTCCAGAGAATCAAGGCTTAACCTATGAGAGCCTTTGGTGGAAGGACACCCCTTTCTCTCTTGATTTTGCCCATAATCAAATTCTCATGCATTTAGGCATACAAAATCCTATTGCATGTGTCAAAATATAAAGTCCAAAAGAATCAAATAAATTTGATAAAATTTGCATTAGATTAAGTTATGGATTCATACCACTCATGCTCTAGTCTCTTAGGGAGTGAATTTAAGGACTTAGTCTCCTTTTTAAATGAACAACAGCTTAGCCATCTTGCCAAGCATAAGAGTTTCCTACATGAATTTAAAGCGTAGGAGAAGTTAGCTGGCTGCCACTCCAGGCGGTAATAAGTGCAGCAGTCAGGTGGTTTATTCTAGGGTTTAGGGTTGTAAACCATATACCCATTTACACCTTAGATTTAGGTCGTCTAGATTTAGGTCGTGCCTTTATTTTGTGCCAAGGCTTATTAGTTTAGGAATCTGAGGTACCTGTTTCCTTCAGGCTGCAAGCATAAGTCCTCACCTCTTAGGCATTTCCATAATATTATATTATGGAATTATAAGCCCTAATAATCTAATAAAATGTCAACTCAAATAATTAACACTCTTCAATTTCAAAAATATAAAGCCCAATTATAGGATAGATTGGAATGCTCACTAGGCTTCCTAGTATCATGAGCATTTCCTACTTTCTCTCTTTAGATTCCAAAAATAAGTCTTCTCCTTGATCTATCCCATTTGATTTTCTAAAATAGCCAATCCTTTGATAGTCTTAAACTTTGAAATCTTTCGAGACCCAAATTTTTTACTTTAATCGAGAGTATTCTTAAGGAATTCCTATTCCTTAGGATGTAATTAACTATGGGGGCTTGCCTCCATTGGGAACTTAATGAACCTGGCTTAAAATAAACTCTACTTTACTTTTCCATGTAAAGTAAGGGAAAGATCACTGGTATATTCGAAGACCCATCATGCCTTAGGAGTATTTATTAGGTGATTATGTCTATTATAGGGTGGTGATTTCTATCTTTTGAGATAGTACATTATTCCTTAATGTCTTACCCGATCACTTCAATATGTATCCCATAAGTTCTGCATGGTGTCCCACACATCAAAAATAAATACCATAGATTTTTCTGGTGACTCCGTTGGAGATGGTTCCTTTCTCCATCTTTAGTAGACAATTATTGTCTCCAAGCATCGAGAGTAGACTTATATTTTATATAGGCCTAAGACTATCATTCTTTCCATTGGCACTTAGCTTATTTCATTCTTAAGCAAACCATGCCAACATCATTCACTTTGTGTAGGTCTTAAAATCCCTATTGGGTTCCCCCAATAGGTGAAAATTAAAATTAATCAAACAAATGAGATGACCAAAATTAAGATTCTCTTCACCATTCTGATGGTGAGGCAAGGTTAATCCCATGAACAACAAGAGAATAAAACTCTTCTATAAAATAACATGTCTTTCCAAAAGCACTTTTTCAAAATCCACATAATGAGAGATTTGTACACAAAAGTTTGGAAGAAATTTTTACAAAACACATAAAACCAAACCTCGTTTAACAAATCCTATGATTGTTACATGGAGGTCCTTTTCAAAATCAAAATTAACCATTTTTAATGTATTTTTCAAAAACACATTTTCTTTGGAAATAGCTATCGCCATCCCACACACTCAAATTTGTTGGAGGGAGATTCTATTTTTGAATAAAATCATGATATAAAAAATTGAAACTCCCCTTAGCATGCTTCACTTGTGCTAGAGATGAAGTTTCCCCTCTTTTCAAAAAGTAATAAACCATACACACATGAAAGAGAAGTCAAGACATATTTGAACCCACTTGACATACCCAAATTTGTCAAATGGTAATTCCCCTTCCTTGGAGAAGAGCAAATTGAATTCTATTTGCATTTGTTTGATAAAACTCCTTCTTGTCAAAGTCTTGGACTTCAAAACACTTTGGGAGCTCATTTGACATGTCCAAGTATGTCGAATGAGAACCCCTTTTTTTGAGAATCATAAGAACAAATTGAACTCCATTTAACATACCTAAGTTTTTTAAATAAGTTCATTTTCTTTCAAAAATCGTAAACACATTTGACTTTCATTTCACATACCAAGTTTGTTAAATGAGAGTTTCATTTTCAAAATCATAAAGACATTTGACTTTCACTTAACATACTAAATTTGTTAAGTGAGAGTTTCATTTTCAAAAAAATCACAAACACATTTGACTTTCACTTAACATACCAAATTTGTTATGTGAGAGTTTCATTTTCAAAAAAAAAAAATCATAAACACTTTTGACTTTCACTTAACATAATAAATTTGTTAAGTGAGAGTTTCATTTTCAAAATCACAATCACATTTGACTTCACTTAGCATACCAAATTTATTAAGTGAGAGTTAAATTTTTTAAAATCATAAGCACATTTGACTTCCGCTTAACATACCAAATTTGTTAAGTGAAAGTTTCATTTTCAAAATCATAAACACATTTGACTTTCATTAAACATACCAAATTTGTTAAGTAAGAGTTTAATTTTCAAAATCATAAACACATTTGACTTTCACTTAACATACCAAATTTGTTAAGTGAGAGTTTCATTTTAAAAATCATAAACACATTTGACTTTCAGTTAACATACCAAATTTGTTAAGTGAGAGTTTCATTTTCAAAATTACAACCACATTTGACTCTCACTTAGCATACCAAATTTTTTAAGTGAAAGTTTCATTTTTAAATCATAAACACATTTAACTTTCACTTAACATACCAAATTTGTTAAGTGAGAGTTTCATTTTCAAAATCTTAAACACATTTGACTTTCACTTAACATATCAAATTTGTTAAGTGAGGGTCTCTTTTCAACACACATTTGATCCCTAATTTAGCATACCAAATTTGTTAAATAAGGATCCAATTATTCATGTCCAACCACACTTGAGCTTCATTTAACATACCAAAATTGTTAAGTGAGAGTCTCATCCTCAAAGAAAAACAAATATATCTCAAACACATTTTAGGCTTTCATTTAACATACCAAATCTATTAGGTGGAACTCCCATCTTCAAAGCGAAGCAAATTTATCTTTCAATCATGTTTGACTTTCACTTAGCATACCAAATTTGTTAAGTGAAAGTCTCATCATCAAGCACAAATCAAACACATGTGACCTCTACTTAACATACTAAATTTGTTAAGTAAGAAGCCCCATTTTCAAATCAAAATACACACAATCAAATCTTCACAAGAAAAAATATTTCAAACACACAATCACAACCTCTTCTTAGCATACCCAAATTTGCTAAGTAGAGGTCTTTCAAACTATCAATATTTTCAAATAAGATGCACAAAACAAAAACATCACCAAGAAAATCTCTCCTCAAATTTTAGAACCCCGCCCAACCTACCTAAATCGGCTAAGTATGGGTTCTAAATTGGAATCAAATGGAAAATACTCTTCTCAATATCCAAATCTCTCTAGTGAACCCCACTTAACATATTTGAATTGTTGAGTGTGTGTTCAAAACTCCAAATTTAAATTACTTGCATGGAATAAATACCAAGGTAGAAATCTGATACAAGTTGTATTTCCACAAATGTAGACATACAGCTCAGATTAACCTGTGAAGTCTTTTAAATTTTTACACATGGCAGCTTAGAAGTACGTGTTTACTTTTCCTTTTGGGATGGATTTGGCCTTGTATTGGGCTAGCCTCCCGTTGATCGACTTTGCCCACCTCATTCATTTTGGCTGAGATTTTAAGGGGGCTAGGATCACTTGTGAGGGGACCACCCTCACAACTGTCAGCGAAAGTGTGGTGATCGGGCAAAAGTCAATCATCCAGGTTGAGATGCCATTTGACTCAAAGTTTCCCTCATTGAAGAAGAAGGCTGTGGAAGTTCCTGTAGTAGTTGCAGTTCCAGTGCCAGTACACTCAGTGGTTCCCCTTTCTGCCCCAGTATGGGCTAGCACCCACTCATTGGCTCCTTCCAAGGGGAAGGCTACCCTATCTTCAGGGATAGTCTCCCCCACCTACGAGGTTGGGTCTAGTTCTCATGCTACCCCTCTAGTAGGACTCTGCAGCGTGCAACATCAAGCGGCATCATGGAGCAGCTAAAGGCATCTTCCGGTCTACAGAGGAGTTATCTAGGATAGTGTCTCCTCTTATCATGGAGAACAAGTTTCACCCCCTCTCTAGTTCTAATGGAGAGGAAGACATTAGGAGGATCTCAATTTTACCTCCGCCAGTAGTTCATTTTAAGGCTCCTATCAGTGAAAGGAGAATGTGGTATGCTAGGCTCAGATTAGTTCTGCTTTGAGTTGGCAGAGCTTATGGACAATCAAAGTCTGGGGCTCAATTTGATATTCATTCTATCATCCCTCACAGAGTGGGCAGACACATCAAACAAGAGAGGGTCAGGGAGGCCTGTGTATCAATACAGATTACTAGCAGAGAGAGACATAGGTATGCCAGACAATCGATGGCCTCAGCCATCATGGACTTTCTCGATCGATGTGCTACCTACGCTGATCATACTAATAGCATTCTACTTACGGGTACTTCCCACCATAGGAGAGAAGCTCCAGCCTAGAGAAATTTGGTGTTGCCTCCACCACACACCTCACCCACCATCACTGTTAGTCACGCCATCCACCATGCCTACAAAGGCACAAGATCTAGGAGAAGAAATCCCCATAGGTGATCCCAGCAAAGGAGTCTCATCTACTCCATCGAGGTGAGGCGTTCCCTCCTCTCCAATCTTGGTGAAGAAGGAGTGGCAACCCATCAGTGCACCACCACCACCATCGAGGTGTGTACTGGTGTAGAAGGGGAAATTTTGTCCCCATGAGTAGAACCTCTGCAATCGGTGTTACCGGTGGCAATGATCGATATACATATCGATGAGCAGTCCTCTTAGAGATAGCAGTATAGTAGTAAGCAATACCTGATGTATTTTTGTCAGTAAGCATAGCCCCACCACCGGCCAACGATGAGTGTTTATCCCTACATGATTAGACAGCTCTTTAGATGATATCATCGCCTTTTGTTGAGGGAACTCTTAGGTGATTTCTCGATGAAGAAGATGCTAGGGTCGGATCTAGATGGGGATGATCTCTTGGAGGACTCAGCGGAAGTCCATATGGTCGACACTAGGGGTTCCCTTCTTAGGGATCAGCATAGCAAGGAGGGTTTTGCAGTTGAGAAAGAAGACATAGCTCATTCAACCCAACACCTTCATCATCAACTGAGGTAGAGAGATGAGCATATCAGGATGATGGAGAAAAGAGTTGAAGACTTATTAGCAGTAGTTCTAGCACTTTAAGTCCAAGCTCTATCAATACAACTTACTCTATTAGAGGCTGGCCACCCTGGGTTGTTGCATATTCTGGTCAGCCCAAGAGTACATCTCCTGTAGAGTAGGATAGTGACAGCATGCATAGGAAGGTGGTGGATAGCACCGCCATGCAAGAAAAAGATATCAAGCAGTTAGTGGAGCAGCAAGTGAAGGATGTGTTGGCACTAGCTTGAGGTAGCTCATCTATTCCAAAAGGTAGACCCTACCAGAGGAATTTGATGGTTTCCAACATCTTAAGGGTTTTGTGCCTCCTTCCTTCAAAACTTTTAATGGCAGTGGGAACCCTCGGCAGCACATAGCACATTTCAGGGCTGGATGTTGTAATGCCGACGATAGTGATGCACTTCTATTATGTCTCTTCATCAGTAGTTTGACAAGCATCGCATTTGATTGGTATGCTAAACTGCCCAATGGTTCAGTGAAGACATTTGCTGAGTTAGAGCAGCTCTTTATTAAGGGATTTGTTGGAGCTCAATAAAGGGTAATTGTGGGCAATCTCGTTGTAGCTCAACAACATCCTGGTGAGTCCCTTGTTGATGACATTCTTAGATGGTGAAATTTAAGTATGAAATACAAACCACAGCTGTCTGAATAGCATGCCATTAAAATTCTACTCAAGAATAGTCATGGCCTGGTTGCTTTCATGCTTAATGGGTTTACCATTAAGACATTTGAGAAGTTAATCAACAAGGTGGCTAGCCTACAAATGGAAGCCAAACCGTTACCTTTTCAAGACCAATCATTCAAGCCCAAGCTACAAAAAGCATTCAAGAAGAAGCCAGGGGTAGTAGAATCAGTAGACAAAGGGAAGTAGCCAGCTAGAGCTCAATATGAAAGACCTCGTGCATAGCCTTCATTCACTCCTCTCACCCCACACATCCCACCATAGCTACCACAACGGCCACCACCGCCTCCTCCAAAATATACTCAGCAGCATTACTCATATCCACCGCCAGGTAGCTATTACCCACCTACTCTTGTCAATAAATGGAATAAGCCATATTCTTTCAAGAGAGAGATAGTTAGGAAGATCTTTAAGAATCTCTTAAAGAAACTTAACTTTCAGTTACCTGAGCCTAAGAGGCTGGAAGTGTGGGAAAGAGTAATGATTCTAACTATTGCCCCTACCACCGCATGGTTAGTCATATCTTGGAGGATTGTGTCACCTTTAAAGACTGGCTTAAGCGCAGCTATAAGTCAAGAGCTATTATTATCCCCAAAGAATACTTGTTTGAACAACCCTCTAGTTCTATCAGAGTAATTCTTGGGGATACTTATGATCCTCTTAAGATAAAAGAAGGTTGGGATATTTCCATATCTCAAACTTCTAAAAAGGTGGTCTCTAAGATCAAGAAGCTTTCTTTACAGGTGACTGAAGCAACTCAAACCTCCAACAACAAAGAAGGTTTGTAAGTTGCCAAAGATAACTTAAAGAAGGTGTCAGCCCAGTAGCAGCAGCAGCCTACCTTACTTTCCCGGGATAACATAACAACATAACCATCATCTGAGTCTAGCACTCCATCCACCATTATAGCTACTACTTCTTTTTCCACTAGCTCTTCTTTTGCCAGTAAGAGCATTATGTCAGTGAACAAGGGAACTATACCCCTTTTCCCCGCTTACTTTATTTGATTTCTATCATGTACCTCCATCTAAGAAGAAATCAATGAAGAAATCTTTCACTTACATCTTGTCCACTTCTGATACTCTAGATTTTATTCCTCTCAAAAACTCTTCAACTCTACAAAATAATAATGATAACTCTAGTTTTGATCATTCCTCTTCTGATTTAGAAATGGATTTTCCATTCCTGAATCATTTACATTCACCCATTAAGATCGATCTGGAGTCATCTAACTCTGATGATCCCATAGGAGAAGTTGTAGGTATACCTAATGAGAAGGTAGAACTTCCTACAAATTCATCATTCCAAGAGGTCACTAAGGTTAATCTTTGCAGTGACAAAGTTCTACCTCCTAGGGTGGCACCCTAGGATAAGGGTAAGCATATCATTAGTTTTAAAGAGTAGATAGCCCCTCCACAAGATGCTCCACCCATGGATATGCTTGTGGTGGATCATGCCAAGGTTGACTGCAATGTCCTAGCACATCTTAGAAAGTTGCCAGCTAAGTTAAGCATATATGATGCCCTTATCTTATCCAAAGAAATGCGAGAATCCCTAATCAAGGCTCTTCTTAATCCGAAGATATGCTTAGCCCAGCTGAACACTACTGAAGAGGAGGCTCACAATTCAAAGGACACTTTAGGGGTTACATTTAGTGTAAGAAGACTTGCTTCTATGGACAAAACTACATTACAGTGGATATTGGAAGATACAGGATATACATAGCTCTTATCGACTAGGGTGCATTAGTGACTATTTTGAGTCTAAAAACCCTCGCTTATTTGAGGATTGACATCTCCAAACTTTCAAAATAGAGGCTAATGTTGAGATGATTCAATGAACAAGGTGAGAGGGCTTTAGGCCCTATAGTTTTGCCATTATAAGTAGATGATTGGAAGACTACCACTAAGTTTCATATTATAGACTCAGATATATCTTTCAATGCTTTGCTTGGGAGACTGTGGATACATGAGAATAATGTGGGTCAATCCTCTCTACACCAATGCATGAAGTTCATGAGGGGTGGGATTGAATACTGCATCAAAGGAGATCTTAAGCCATTCATAGTTCATGAGGTCGGAATATATGAGGATGTGACTTACTATCTCCCTTAAAATCAACAAGTCTATTCTTGTGAACTTGGAAAAAGTTCAAAAATAAAAGAAAAAGAAAAGGAAAAAAGAAAAAGAAAAAAAAAAGAAAAAGAAAAAGGAAAAGAAAAAGAAAAAGAAAAAAAAAAGAAAAAAGGAAATGAGAAAGAAAATAAAAGGGAGCGCGAAATAGATTTGGGGAAGAAAGTAGAGCCTGATATTAGATTCCACCCATAGTTCGTTACTTCATTCGAACATATAGGTAGGATGACTCGACCTCCACTAGGCAGAGGAAGAGGTAGATCCAGAGACATGCCTAGAGATGGAAGACCTCCTTATTGGCCATCTAATAGGAGTTATGTCCTTTCTACCAGGACTACACCTACTATCTATATAGACTTAGAATCTAGTTCAAATGATGAGTCATATATTATTAGTACACTAGCTAGCACTTCTAGACAGTAGATCCCCATGCAAATGATAGTTGAGCACTGATGAGACGGGCTCTAAGCAAAGCATAAGTGTATCCAAGCCTATATGTGAAATGGTGAGGCATCGGTTGGGAACATTAGCTCTAACCCACTTTCTCACAAAAGTTGAGGGTTTGGTAGTTAAGGAAGCCCCTAAGTCTTCCATAAATGTATAGGTGTAGAAGTTATTTCTTGGAGTATCATACTCAAGTCAAGAAGCTGATGTAGAACTTGAGGATGATTCATATAAAGATTTAATAGATATACCTTTTGATTGGTACTCACCGTGTGTTCAAAATTTAGCAAAGAAAGGATTAATTCTACATACTTGGTCTAAACACAGGTCAGATTACTTTGAAAGATTATGGGACAACAAGTACATACATTCACAATCAAGATCGGGACTAAGATTCAGTATAGTGGTTCCAGTCGATGATGACGATTACTGTTTAGTCATCACAAACCATTAGAAATATGATAGGTTATTTTCAAATCATACTAACTCATATGAGGAGGTGTGCTTAGAAACATCAGATGATCCAAATGACTTTGAAGTCAAGGATGCACTGCTAGAGTTCAGGAGGAGATCAGATCAACTATCGATGAGCTCAAAGAAATCAACCTAGGAACTAAAGAAGATCCATGCCCAACATATATTAGTTCTCTATTAAATGTAAAAGAAACCAATGATTTAGTGAAGCTATTGATTAAGTTTAAGGATTGCTTTGCATGGAGTTATGAAGAGATGCTCGGTCTATCTCCTAACATAGCAGTCTATAAACTAGTAAAAGAACATAATGCTAACCCTATCAAATAGGCTCCTAGACGCATGCGATTAGACATTGAACAATAGGATCTAAAATCAAGAAATTGATTGATGCTGGCATTATTAGGAAAGAAAAATATCCTACCTGGTTGGCTAGTGTCATCCCAGTTAAGAAAAAGAATGGCCAAATTCGCATATGTTGATTTTAGGTATCTAAATAAGGCATGTCCTAAGGATGAATTTCCACTTCCTATACCAGAATTAATGGTGGACATCACCTCATCTCATGCAGTATTCTCTTTTATGGATGGCTCATCTAGATACAGCCAAATTAAGATGGAGGATGAAAGAAACCGACTTTCGATGATTTATTGCTATAAGGTCATGCCTTTCGGCCTTAAAAATGCCAGAGACACATACCAGCGGGTGATGACTTGAATCCTTGATGAAATCATTCATCATAAAGTTGAATGCTACGTTGATGATCTTATTTTTAAAAGCAAAGAAAAAAAATACCATCTCTTTTACTTGAGAGTAGTTTTCAAATGATTAAGACAATACAACCTCAAAATGAAACAAGTGTGCATAGTAGCTTGAAAATTCTTTGGTTTGTTGTCCAACAGGAATTGAAATTGATGGAAAAGATCAAAGCGATATTAGAAATTCCACCCCCTAAAAGCCTAACACAACTCAGGTCATTCCAATGGTGGTTGGCGTATATATGAAGCTTCATTTCCAACTTATCAGGAAGATGTCAACCATTTTCAACACTTGTCAAAAAGAATGCCAAGTTCAAATGGGATTACAAGTGCCAGCATGCTTTCAAAGACATCAAGTAATATCTGATGGCGCTGTTAGTCCTAGTAGCCCCTATCCCGGGCAAGCCTCTCATATTATATACTACTGCATTAGACGACTCACTTGGTGCTTTGTTGGATCAAACCAATGACGAAGGGAAGGACAACGCTCTCTATTATTTCAATCATCATTTAATCCTTACTGAGGAAAACTATCCACCTATTGAAAAACACTGTTTAGCTTTAATCTTTGCATCCCACAAGCTATGATACTGCATGCTTTCTCATAAGGTGAACTTGATCTCTAGAGTCTACATGCTTTCTCATAAGGTGATCTTGATCTCTAGAGTCAATCCACTGCAATATCTCATGACACGACCGACCTTATCTAGATGGTTGGCGTGTTGGTACATGATTTTGTCTCAAATTGATATAATATTTGTACCTCTTCGTGCCATAAAAGGATAAGCACTTACGGATTTCTTAGCAGGGCATCCACTCCCTACTGATTCTCCACTTAATGATGATCTCCCCGATGAACAAATCATGAACTTAGGGGGTACTAGTGCTCACCATTGGGAGATGAACTTTGATGGTGCAGCTTCTTCTCAAAGAGGAGGAGAACCATATTTTACTATCCTAGGGAAGGCAGTGGTAGGAATAGTTCTCCTAACTCCAGACCATGATGTAATGAGATTCTCATATCATCTGTCCAATCCATGCACCAATAATGAAGCCGAATATGAGGCTCTGATTCTGGAGTTAGTCATTACACTATGTGTCCAGAGTATCAACATCTTTGGGGATTCTCAGTTAGTCATCAACCAAATTATTGGGTCCTACAAAGTTCTAATGCTTAAGCTCCATCATTACCACAAGTACACAATGGAGTTGTTGGCCCAAATCCCAGAGGTTACCATCTACAAGATTCCTCGAGGAGAGAATGTAGTAGCAGATGCATTAGCCAAGCTTGTCAAGAGTTGGCATGTCCAAAAGATGAGTCCATTCTAAATAAGGGTCCAAAATAGATAAGTCTTATCCCTTATTTATGCTGAACTCATCGAGAGATTCTCTCTTGAAGGGGAGGTTGCCATTACCAAAAGGATGAGGTGTCAAATTAGAGGCAACCGTTCATAGATTAATTAAATATAGGAAAACTACCTCAAGAGAAATCACTGGCACACTAGGTGAAGCATAAAGCCCTTTCCTATACTCTTCTAGGCGGCACCTTATACCGAAAGTCTTTCGATCATATGTGGTTATGTTGTCTGGACAAACATGAAGCCCGTAGGATTGTGACCGAGGTACACTTAGGGTTATGTGGAGCACATCAATTCGGCCTGAAGATGAAAGCCAAGATCAAGAGACTAGGATACTACTGGCCTTTAATGATAACATACTGCATGAAAGTAGCTAGGAGATGCCACCAATGTCAGGTACACGGTGTAATCGTACATCAAGCACCTAACATTCTACATCCTACATTGGCCTCATGGCCATTTGAATGTACATTGTGGGTTTGATCTATCCTCTTTATTCCAAAGGTCATCGATTCATTCTAGCTACTACTAACTACTTTTCCAAGTGGGTGAAAGCAATCCCACTTAGAGAGGTCACAACTCAACATGTGCTCCAGTTTTTCAGGAACCATATCGTATATAGGTTCAGGGTGCCTTGATGAATTATATATGATAATGGTACTGCATTTAAGAGCACTAAAATCAATAGCTTTGCTCAGAGATACAACATAGATTGGGGAAATTCTACCATCTACTACCCATGAGAAATTGGGTTAGAAGAAGCCTTCAACAAAACCCTCATTCAAATACTGAAGAAGACAGTAGATGACAATAAATGCATGAACTGTTAGTTGAAGCCTTGTGGGCCTACCGCACTACATACAAAACTTCAAATAAATATACCCCTTTCTCCTTAGTGTATGGGTCTAAAGTCATTCTACCAGTAGAAGTCCAACTCCCATCACTAAGGATAGACATGGGTAGTAAAATCACAATGGAGCAGAACGCCAAGTTGCGGTTGGAAGAGCTCGATTTGGAGGAGATATGCCTACGGGCATGCCAAAACCTCGAGTTATACAAAAACAAGATGATTCAAGCTCATAATAAGTTGGTCCGTCCTAGAGCTTTTCAAGTAGGAGAGCTTATTTTAGTTCTAAGGAGGCCAATTGTTGTCCGTCGAAAGATAGGAGGCAAGTTTGAACCCACTTGGGAAGGCCCTTATGCCATAGAGAAGGCCTACCAAGGAGGGTCTTATCAACTCATAAATTATAAGGGAGAGCGCTCAATGCTTCCAATCAATGGGCTCTACCTAAAGAAATATTATCCATAAATCTTGTTTGAAAATAATTATCAATAAAACTTCTTTTCATCTCAAATTTCATTTCTTCTATGTTAGAAATATCTTTTGCTTGCGAATCTGCCACGATGTATTTAGGGTAGGTGAAAGAGAACCAAAGCGACATCTTATTCCCTCTTTCACAGCATTAACAAACATATATCTTTTATCTCAGGCTACTTTGATGTGATAGCAAGCCCCTTGTGGCACTCACTCCTTAGCTTCTCTAGGTTGGGTCTACATGCTACCTCACTAGTATATCACCCTAGTGGTCACTTGTTGGAGGATGTGAGTCCCCACACTTTCTTCCTAACTTGGCCATTGTAAACCAACGAGCGCCTTGTCAGTTTGGTAGGCCTTACTATGCAGCCAGTAAGCTACCCTATGTTGACTTTGTTTAAGAGGATGTAAGCCTACATGCTTTCTTCTTGAACTAGCCATCATGCACTAACTAGGTTGAGAATATTTGAGTTTAGAGTAAGTCAACCAGAGGCTCCTATCCTCTTGACTACTTTAAGCCCGAGTCTAGTCCTTACATAAGACTCCTCATTTAGTAGTCACCTTAGGTCGGATGGCACCTGTCGAGCCAAATACAGACAATCCTGGTGATCAGTTCCTCTTTAGAGAGATGTAAGCCTACATGCCTTCTTTCTAGAGTGATTATCACAAACTGATGGGCACCTTAGGTTGGTTGATGTTCGCTATGCTAATAGTGACTCACCAGGTGGATACACCACTCTTGGTAGATGTGAGTCCCCATGCTTTCTCCTTGAGTTGGCCACCGAATACCTATTTGATATATGACTAGCCATATCATCTTCTCAAGGTGTTGGATTAAGCCTTTAGCAGCCCCATCCCCTGTGGGCATTCTATTTGGATCACATCCTTTACGCTTATTTAGACACTACCCGAGTTACTTTTGGATTGGATAGTCCCCCCTTTCCTAGTAACCACCCCTGTGGTTGGAGAATTTATTTATCGTGATTCTCCCGGTTCAAGTAAATCGAGATAGGTCTAGGATGATATAAGCTCTTTCTCAGTTTGATCCCTCACAAACTAACAGGGTCCATGCTAAAACAAACTAAATAAACAAACAAAATTAATTTGCTTATGGATTAGGAATTCAAGCCCTCAATGGCCCCTTTCCCAAGCAAGCATCCTATCTTTAGGGCAGTTTCAGCAAAACTCCCTATAAGAATTGTCTGACTACTTTATGTTGAGATAAGTCTCAGGGTCGGCACTCTCTCACTAGTCGGTCTTAGGTCGGGTTCAACTTATTGTGCCATCAATGAGTTACCCCGATGATCATCTTTCCTTTGAAAGATATAAGTCTATTATGCATTCTTTCTAGCATGATCATTGCAAATCGATGGGCAGCCTTAGGTCGGGTCTGATTTTTTATGCAAGCGACTGATCACCCCAGTGGTTTCTTATTTAGTAAAATGTGAGTCCCCACACTTTCTTCCTAACTTGACCATTGGAAACTGAAAGGTACCCCTTAAGTTGGTTAGCTCTACCTAACGGCTGGTAGACTATCCCTTTGGATTTGTAAACTAAAGATAGGGTCAGCTAATATTAGCTTCTTAAGTAGATCAAACCCACACCAATAGGGTCCATCTAAAATTAAATTAATTTTGACTATTCTTGAGTCGATATGAGTCCATAACGACATTTGCTCAAATAGTCACCCAAGCTCGGGATTGATCTATTGCGCCATCAACAAATCATCCCAACGGCTGATCCCTACTTTGGAAGATGTAAGTATGTTATGCTTTCTTCCTTGTATAGTCATTGTACATAGAAAGGAAACTATTAGGGTGGATAGTGCTTCCTCTTGGATGGTAGAATACACCTTTGGACTTGTAAATCTGAGATAGGTCAAGGCTGACATAACTCCTTCTCAGTGGGTCCATTGCACGCCAATAGGGTCCACAATATAACACACAAAATGAAATTAAACCAATTCAAATAAAATTAATCATCAAGACTACTCTTGAGTTGAGGTAAGACCCCCAGCGGTGCTCACTCAGTAGTCGCCCTTACTTTGGGTTCAACTTATTATGCCACCAACGAGTTACCCTGACAGTCGTCTTTGCTTTGAAAGATATAAGTTTATTACGCATTCTTTCTAGCACGATTGTTGTAAATCGATGGGCATCCTTAGGTCGGGTCTGATTTGTTTCTTAAGAGACTGATCACCCCAATGGTTTCTTATTTAAGAAGATGTGAGTCCTTGCGCTTTCTTACTAACTTGACCATTGCAAACTGAAAGACACCCCTTAGGTTGGTTAGCTCTACCTAACGACTGGTAGACTATCTCATTGGATTTGTAAACCTAAGATAGGTCTAGGCTGATATTAGCTCCTTCTTAGTAGATCCATCACACACCGATAGGGTCCATCTAAAATTAAATTAATTCTAACTATTCTTGAGTCGATATGAGTCCATAATGGCATTCGCTCAAATAGTCACCCTAGGTCAGGATTGATCTATTGTGCCATCGACAGATCACCCCAATGGCTGATCCCTACTTTGGAAGATGTAAGTCTGCTACACTTTCTTCCTAGTACAGTCGTTGCACATTGAAAGGCAACCATTAGGTTGGATAGTCCTACCTTGTGGCTGGTAGACTACCCCTTTGGACTTGTAAATCTAAGATAGGTTAAGGCCAACATAATTCCTTCTCAGTGGGTCCATTGCACACCAACAGAGTCCATAACATAATAGACCACATTAAATTAAGTCAATTAAAATCAAATCAATATAAATCAAATTAATCATCAGGACTACTCTTGAGTTGAGGTAAGACCCCCAACGATGCTCACTCAATAGTCACCCTAGGTCGGGATTGATCTGTTGTGCCATCGACAGATCACCCCAACAGCTGATCCCTATTTTGGAAGATGTAAGTCTGCTATGCCTTTTTCTAAGTACAGTTGTTGCACACTGAAAGGCCACCCCTTAAGTTGAATAGTCCTACCATATGGCAGGTTACTACCCCTTTGGACTTATAAATCTAAGGCAGGCCAAGGCCCTCGTGGCTCCCTCTTAGTGTGGTCCATCGCACACCGATAGGGTTCATAATAAAATCAATTCAAAACTAACCTCCCTAGTGGAGTCAAATTAAACATATCGAATAAACATGATTCGAAAATCAAATTATATCCAAATCAAATCAAGTCAAATTCTTTCGATCATTTATCCAAATATAAATAAAACCTATAATCATCAAACCAAATTCAAGTCAACCCAAGTCAAGCCTAACTTAGCCCTTTTGGTTTAAAACTTTCAATTGAGCCAAAACTCATTAGACTCCAAATTGATTATCATTGAATTTATATTTCAATCTAAGGCTCATATATAAGTTCAACTAAACTCGAATCAAACCAAAACCAAACCAATTGATCCATTTAGGTCCACTTGACCCAAAGTGACCTAAAGGACCCATTTGAGCCAACTTCCAATCCAACCCAAATTGGATTGAACCAAGCTCACCAAAACCTTTGATCATGATTTTTGATCACCCTAAGATGATCCATTTCAATCAATTGGGCCAAACTAAGCCCAATTGGCTATTTGATCCAAATTGACCCAAATTGGCCTAAAGGACCAAATCGGGTCAAATCATGATCTAACCCAAATTGATTACAATCAATGGCTCAAGTTCATTCCAAATTGATTATTGAACTTGACTAAAGTCATAATTAAACCCAATTTGATCAATCGAGCCCAATTGGTCAACTTAACCCAACCTAGACCAAATTGGCCTAAAGGGTAAATTTGGCCTAAATCGAAATTAAATCCAAATTAATTCAAACAAAGATCACATCCATCTTCAATTAGCCAATTGAACATGAATCAACCCATTACCCAAGCTAATCTGGCCAATTTTGGTCAAATGGGTCAATTTGACCCAATATGATCCATATGACCTAAATTGGGCCAAATCTCTTGAAACCAAGCCAAGACCCATTGGGGGCTGATCAAACCTGACCCAAACCCATTTGGATCAGCCCAAAACTAATCCAACCCATTTAAATCCCTCATGGATCCTCCCCCACATAGGATTCCACACAACCTCATTTTATTCTCCCCCATCACATACACTTAACTCCTCCCCAACATTTGCATTGAATAGGGCTGATCATAAGGTAGCAAGAGAGGACTTTGGAGCAAAAATCCAAAGTCCTCAGTCAATCTATCATCCACCCCAACCACCCCAAGCATGGTGGCAATCAATTTGGAGCCAAAAAATTCAAAAAATATTGAATTTTTGGCAATTATAAAAGGAGGGGAGATGAGGCTTGAGATCTCTTCCTCCCACCAACATTCAGCCCCCAAAAGCTCCCCAAAGCAAAAAGGAACCCATCCCTCACCTCTTTGAGCCATTTTTTAGCTCAAAAACATAAATAATTGCTCTTCCGGCTAGGCGACGGTAGACATCGAAGAAGGCGACGATCTAAAGGGAGGCAAGGGCTAAAGATCACTCCAAAGCTTCCTCACATACCTAGGAGTTTGCTTGGATCTTCACCACCACCAAAAACATCCCTGGTGAGGTAAATTTTGCCAAATCGTATCTGGCCTTAGGATTTCACGTATTTTGTATTAATTTTCTTATGATTTTAGGAATTTCCCTTAGATAATCTTGCATTTTTACTTTAAATCATCCCATTTAGAAAATAGAATTTTTTGGTGAAAATGGGTCCATTTGGACAAGTTTTGGCTTAGAAACCCTCATTTTTTCAAAAAAAAAAGCTTGAAAACACAATTCATTAGTCGGCGGGCTACACCCGCCGTCCGATCCCATGATTCGCGGGATCAGATGGCCTGAATCATGCGTGGATCATGCGATTCGGGGCTTCAGATCACTTGAAGCGCTCTGGACTATCTGATCGCACGGTTCACATGATCGGATGGCCCGGATCACACATGAATCAGATGATCAAGGGCTTCGGATCACCTAATGCGATATGGACTGTCCGATGGCACGGTTCACGTGATCAGATGGCTCAGATCATGCGCCGATCGCGAGATCCTGGACTCTGCATCACGTGATCTGATCTTGACCATACAATCCAGGATCAAATGGTCTAGAGCAAGCCGCAGGTCATTTTCCCTTTCGGCCCAAAGGCTGACGTCAACGCCATGCGTATTCCCTTTTTATAAAAAAAAATTTAATTTAAATCACCTGAAACTTCAAAATTTCATAAAAAATAAAATATTTAGCCAAAAATTGTAAACAATGGCTTATTGGATTCGTCTTTCCAAGAGGAATCTAATAAACCCAAAATCTCTAAATTTTACTAAGTATTTTGAGCTTAATTTAAGTTTTTGTAAAAATCAAATTCATTAATTAAACCATAAATATAAGTCAAATTAAGTTGAAATTTTCACAGATTGAAAATAGAGGTAAAACACAACTACCATAAATATTTCAAGTGAAAAACGCTTCAGGATTAGGGGAAATTAATTTTTGAAGTTTAGATTGTTCATTTTAATAAATTAAATTAAATAAAAATTTAAAAATTTACAAAAATCTTTAGAATGGCTTAAATCACTTCAATTGACCTCTAGGACTCTTAAGAAAATAATGTGATATTCTGAATCCTAATGGAGCCAAACAAACATTTAAGAGTAGATTTTAATCAATTAAGAAGTTAATTAAAACATAACCTAAAAACAATTTAAATATCAAATCAAATTCAGAAATGAAATAGCACTTAAGCAATCATTAATCAAATCTCAAATCAAAAAAATATCATCTTTAGAGGAGATTAAATTAAATATGATTAAACCTGTTTAGGTTAATAAAACTCAATTAAAAGATTAAATCTTAAATCAAACCCAAAATGCAACAAATTTAGGAATCTTTAATCATTTGATACTAATCGAATTAAACCAAATAAAATTAAAGTAAACTTAATTAACATATGATTAAATCACATCCATTTGGAATAAGATAATTAATTAACCAATAAATATTTCAACCTAATAACTAAATAAAACATGTTAATGAAATCAAACAAACATAATAAATGAATCAAATCAAATAAAACTCTAATCATAAATAATCAAAGTTAATTGAAATGAAATAAATAATTAATTCACTTAATAATAATGATGGTAACAACCATAATCCTTTCATTAAATCGAACTTAAGGAAAACACATAACTAAACTAAATCACTGACATGTGGGAAATTAAGTCATTAATCTCTAATTAAATAAACCCTAAATTAATCTAATAATTTAAAATTTTAATTACCCACCCTTAATCAAACTTAATTAATCAAACAACTGATTAATGCAAACTTAATAAATTAATCCATCATCTAAATTAGTCAAATTAATTTAAATAAGTTACATTAAAGCTAACTCAAAAATTAAGCTTAAATCAAACCCCTAATTAAATTTAATAATCACTCCCCTCTAGTAAACTAATTAAGTTAATCAAATTAATCATATTAAACCTAAGCTTAATCAAACATAATTAAGATACAATTAAACACTAATTAAAACCTAAATTAAACTTAAATCATTAAGTCATTAATGTATAATTAATAAAACCCTTAATTAATCTAATAATTTAAAATTTTAATTACCCTTAATCATACTAAATTAATCAATCACCTAATTAATGTAAACTTAATAAATTAATCTGTCATCGTAATAATCTAAATTAATTTTATAAATGATACTAAAATTAATCCAAATCAAAAACCAAATTAATCTACTAATTAATTTAATCACACCTATTAAATAAATAAATTAAGTCAATTAAATTAATCATATTAAACTTAAGCTAAACTAAACATAAATGTAATTAAATGCTAATAAAATCATAATTTAAACTTAAATCATTAACTCACTAATTACATCATTAACCTCAATAAATATGAAATCAAATTAAAGATTAAGCAAATCTTTATTTAATTTAATAATTAATCACACTTCTTAAATAAAATAATTAAGTTAATTAAATTAATCATATTAAATCTAAGCTTAATCAAACATAAATGCAAATAAATACTAATCAAAACCTAAATTAAACCTAAATTATTTAGTCATTAATTACATCATTAGTCTAAAAAAATATGAAACCAAATTGAAAATTAAACAAACCTTTATAGTTAACATAAATACACTTCTTAATTAAACTAATCACATAATCACATTGAACCTAAGTAAATCCATAGACCAATAAAGCTAATCAAATCAAATAAAATCAAATTAAATTAAAATTAAGAAAGACTCTCATCAATTTTATATGTAATCAAATCAAATCTCATTCAACCTACTTAAATAAGATAGACTAATCAACTATCGAATATATGAAATTAAAATACAAACCAAACTTTGACGAACATGACAAATGGATGTGATCAAAAATAAAATCCTAATTACAAAGCATCAAA
This sequence comes from Cymbidium sinense, assembly GCA_021442155.1. Classification (NCBI taxonomy): domain Eukaryota; kingdom Viridiplantae; phylum Streptophyta; class Magnoliopsida; order Asparagales; family Orchidaceae; genus Cymbidium; species Cymbidium sinense. The sequence continues at coordinate 326,479,278 of CM038214.1, read as the reverse complement.
CACAATTAAAATCAAAATAAAATTTTATTAATCTAATTTGATCAAACTACAAATAAATGAACCACAATCAAATAAGCATGAAATTAAGTCACATAACCATAATCAAAGAAAAGAATTAAATATTAATTCAAAAGGATATTGAATTATCAAGATTTAACTAAACCAAAGACATCTAATCTAAAATTAATCAGTCAAAAGAATATGAACTTAAGAAAACTTAAACTTCATTAGATATTAAGGATATTGAATTATCAAAGTTTAATTAAACCAAAAATGTCTAATATGAAATTAACCAATCAAAAACACATGAATTTAAACAAACTTAAACTTCATTAGAAATTAAGGATATTAAATTATCAAGATGCAATTAAACTAATACATCTAATCTGAAATCAATCATAAACAAACTCAAATTTTAAATTCTAAATCAAGTCAAATAAATCAAATCAAATGAATTACACAAATTCAAATGGGCTAATTAAGATACTTAAGGACCTTAATTAGACTCTTTAGAGTTAAGATGTAGAATAGAGTTCTATCTACAAATGGAATTCATTCTACTCTTCATTCTTGAAAACTTAAACATCACTTTAACAAAATAAAATTGAAATAAAAATGAAAAATAAATCATTAAATCATTTAATTGAATCACCTAAAGGTAAAATTTAAACAAATTCAAATTCCAAATTGAAACTTAAACTAAAAAAGCCTAATAAAGTCTTGTCACACAAGCCTTAAGCACACACATTAGAATACTAAGTCACCACTTCTAGTGCTAAGTTAGGGTGTTGTATGTATGATATTGTATTTTGTTTTGTGATGTAATGTATTAGACTGGATGTTAGGGTGTATGTTTCATAGACTGGATGTTAGGCCTTTATTAGCCTAATCATGTTTTCTGTAGGGGGTTGTGCTTAAGAGGCTGCTGTAATAAAAATATAAATACTTTTGCTGTGTAGGTTGCTTAGCCCCTAAGTGTAACCCATGTTAGGACAGGTTGGCTTTGTTACCCATGTGTGGGGTGCTAAGTCCAAATTATTCATATAACTACTTGGGTTGTATGGTGTGTTTAGCTAACATTTATTTTGCAGGTGTAGCTAGATTTACTTTTCTATTTTTAATGTAATTTTGCATTAGGAATTAGGATTAGTGTTTTGGGGGATTAGGATGAGTAGTGGCCAGAAGGCTTAGTCCCTGGGGTGCCTTGTGATGCCTTTAGAGAAAATCAAATTAAAAAAAAAAAAGAAAGAATAAATGAAGAAAAGAAGACCCCCCATAGCATGTATTATTTTTTTTATAATCCGGGTTATATAAGGGTAGAGCTCGACTACCCATCTTTTTTTCTCTTTTTGGGGTGTATGGCTAAACCCGACCACACTGGCCTTTTATTCTTTTATGATAGTCTATAAAATTTGATGTTGTGTTTAGATTGTGCATTAGAACAACATGCTTTTCATAGTTTCTTTATGATTGATGCTTGAATGTGTGGCCTGGATGGTAGGCTCTTAGGATAAAATTAATTTTTCTACCCCAATTAACAACTCATAACTAAAATTTTAAAACAACTCATAACCTCACATAAAAGCCTAGGAATTAAATCAAGATAATAAAATTTTTAGCAACCCTTTAGCTGGATGGATGAATGTATAATATCATGCATGTCATATTATTTCACTCTTGTTAAGAGGGGACTTCCATCTTTGCTAGAGAATCAAGGCTTAACCTGTGAGAGCCTTTGGTGGAAGAACACCTCTTTCTCTCTTGATTTGGCCCATAATCAAATTCTCATGCATTTAGGCATACAAAATCCCATAGATTGTGTGAAAATAAAAAGTCCAAAAGAATCAAATAAATTTGATAAAATTTGCATTAGATTAATTCATAGATTCATACCACCCATGCTCTAGTATCTTAGGGAGTGAGTTTAAGGACTTAGTCTCCTTTCTAAATGAACAACAATTTAGCAACTTGCAAAGCATAAGACTTGCCTACATGGATTTAAAGATAGGAGTTAGTAGCCACTCGGTGTAATAAGTTCGGTCGGTGGTTTATTCTCTCTTATGGAGGTAAACCATATACCCATTTTCACCTTAGATTTAGGTCATGTAGATTTAGGTCATGCCTTTGTTTTGTACCAAGGCTCCTTAGTTTAGGAATCTGAGGTAGCTATTTCTTTTGGGTTACAAGCATAAGTCCTCACCTCTTAGGCATTTTCACAATCTTATATTATGGAATTATAAGCCCTAATAATCTAATAAAATGTCAACTCAAATAATTAATGCTCTTCAATTTCAAAAATATAAAGCCCAATTATAGGGTAGATTGGAATGCTCACTAGGCTTCCTAGTATCATGAGGATTTCCTAATTTCTCTCTTTGGATTCCAAAAAATAAGTCTTCTCCTTGATCTATCCCATTTGATTTTCTAAAATAGCCAATCTTTTGATAGTCTTAAACCTTGAAATCTTTGGAGACCCTAATTGATTACTTTAATCAAGAGTATTCTTAAGGAAATTCCATTACTTAGGATGTAATTAACTATGAGGGCTTGCCTCCATAGGGAATTTAACCAACCCGGCTTAAAATAAATCCTACTTTACTTTTCCATGTAAAGTAGGGGAAAGATCTCTAGTATATTTGAAGACCCATCATGCCTTAGGAGTCCTTATTAGGTGATTAAGTCCATTATAGGGTGGTGATTTCTATCTTTCGAGATAGTACATTATTCCTTAATGTCAAACCCGGTCACTTCAATAAGTACCCCCTAAGATCTGTGTGGTGTCTCACACCTCAAAAATAAACACCACAATGGCTTAGTGAAAGCATTCAACTAAAATCTCATCTAAATACTAAAGAAGATACTCGACAATGATATGCAACATTGGCATGAGTAGTTAGTTGAAGCCTTATGGGCCTACCACACCACTTATAGAACTTCAACTCAGTCTATTCCTTTCTCCTTAGTGTATGAGTTTGAAGTCATTCTACCATTAGAAGTATAACTCCCATCACTAAGGATAGCTATCGGTAGTAAGATCACAATAGCAATCACAGTTGCATAGAAGAGCTCAAGGTTTGGAGGAGATGCATGTGAGCATGCCAAAACCTCAAGTTGTACAAAGCTAAAATGATTCAAGCTTACAACAAGTTAGTCCATCCTAGAGATTTTCAAGTAAGCGAGCTTATTTTAGTTCTAAGGAGACCAATTGTTGCCCATCATAAGATGCGAGGCAAGTTTGAACCCACTTGGGAAGGCCCTTTTTCCATAGAGAAGGCCTACCATGGAAGATTTTATCAGCTTATTGATCATAAGGGAGATAACCGAATGGTTCCAATCAATAAGCTCTACTTAAAGAAATATTATAAATCATGTTTGAAAATAATTATCATCAATGAAAATTCCATTTTGAATTCAATCTTTTCCTTGTGGAAAGTATTCTTGCTTGTGAATCTGCCACGATGTGTTTATGGTAGGTGTGAGGGACCTGAGCAGTGTCCTATCTTTCTTCGACACAACACAAATACAAAGTAGACACAAACATATAAAACAAACACATATATTTTATCTCGGGCTACGTTGAGATAATGCCCCCAATAACTCACTCGAGCTTTGGGTCGGTTGACATGCTACCCTACTAGTGTGTCACCCTATTGGTCTTCTTAATTTAGATGATGTAAGTTTACTATTTTGGTTTACTTTATTTTATTTTAGGTTTATGTTTATTTTATTTTATTTATTTTAGGTTTAGGCTTTATTTTTTATTTATTTTAGGTTTTTTTTTAGGCTTAGGATTTTATTTAGTTTTTATTTTATTTAGGGTTTTATACCACCATCTTTCAAGATCTTTGATGGTAGTGGGAACCCATGATAACATATTGCACACTTTAGAGCTGGCTATTGCAACACAAAGGAAGGTTTGCTAGTTACGAAGGACAACTTGGGGAGGGTGATAGCCCAGCAGTAGCAGCAACTCACCATATTTACTTGGGATAGTCTAATAGCACAGCCATTATCTGAGTCTAGTACTTCCTCCACTATTGGAGCTACTACCTTTTCTGCTAGCTCTTCTTCTGTCGACAGTAGCATTCTATCTGCGGATAAGGGAACTAAATCCCTTACTCCACTTACTTGATTTTGATCATGTACCTCCATCCAAAAAGAAATTAATGAAGAAAGTTGATTCTACTTATATATTGTCAACTTCTGATGGTCTTGATTTTATTCTTATTGAAAGCTCTCTGAGTCTAATTAAAAATAATAGCTCTAGTAGTTCTAATGCTTTCCTTTCTAATCAGAGTCAAACTATCCTTCTCTGAATTAATCAGGTTCACCTCTTGAGATTGACTTGGAGTAAACTGACTTTGAGGATCCCATAGGAGAAGTTGTAGGTATGCCTGATGAGAAAGTAGAACCTTCCACAAGCTCATCATTTCAAGAAGTCACTGAAGTCAACCTACGTAGTGGTGAAGTTCTACCTCCTAGGGTAGGACCTCAGGATAAGAGTAAGCAAGTCATTGGTTTTAGTGTGTAGATAGCCCCTCCATTGGATGCTCCACTCTTAGATATGTTTGTGGAGGACCAAGTCAGAGTTGATTATAATGTCCTAGCTCACCTTAAAAGATTTTCAGCTAAGTTAACCATACCCCTTATCTTATCTGAAGAGATGAGGGAATCTCTAATCAAGGCCTTATTTGATCTATAGATATGCTTAGTTTAGCTGAAAGCTACTAAAGAGGAGGCATGCCACTTGTTGGACATCTTAGGAGTTACATTCAGCAATGAATACTTACTCCTAGGGATGCACAATCACCTCTTTACATTACAGTGGATTTTGGCAGATACAAGCTATCCAGAGTTCTAGTTGACCCCAAGACAAAGCCTTCTGGCCATTGCTCATCCTAATCTTCCATAACACTAATCCAAAGTTCTATTGAAAAAAATTACATTTATGTGGGAAATATAAATCTAACTACACCTATAAAATACAGGTTAGCTAAATATGCATATAATCCCAAGCAGTTGTATTTATAATTTGGACTTAGCACCCTATACATGGGTAACTAAACCCAGCTATCCTAACTTGGATTATGCTTAAGGATATAAGCAACCTGCAAAAATTGCATTGACATTTATTTTTAAGCATCCCTTAAGCATAATCCTCTGCAGAAAACATGATTAAGCTAATGTTGGCCTATCATTCCGTCTATGAAGCATACACCATAACATCCAATCTAAAATAATACATAATAAAATAAAACATACATCACATCATACACCATCCTAACTTAGAGCTAGAAGTGATGATTTAATTCTAATGTGTGTATTATGGCTTGTGTGGTAAGTCTTGTTAGACATTAGTGTTGTATTTTCTAAGTGTTGAAGGATTCAATTTAACAAGAAATGTTGATTTCACTTGAAGTAGTTTACTTGATTTGAAATTTTAATTTGTGTTTCTTTTGTTTCATTTGATTACACTTAGCAACTAAGTGTTATAAGAAAAGACGATTGCCCACTTTCATCTCTACCTTAAGTCACTTTCTATAGTATATTAATTTGATTTAGTTCTCTTTAGTGAATGGTTTATTAAATGATTTAATTAATCCTAAATTTAGGTTCACTTTAAATAATCATATTTAAAATGAAAGGCATCTTAAGATTAATTTAATTTAATTCCTAACACATGACAAATATTAAATCATTCCTTTCTATGACATGTAGCATGCATATGATTTAATCCTAAGTGTATCTAGACATGCAACATATTTTAGCACACTTGATGAAATGTATGTGTATGTGAATTTATATTTAAACATATTAATTTATAACTTTATCCAAATTCTTATACAAAAGGACATAAGAATGAAATTAAAAACCATATACTTGCTTTTCCGGACACACATGGATGTATACATAAATGAGGAGAGAAGAAATGCAAAGATTGTATATATATTTTTTGATTGAATCATTTATATATATGAATTAAAGCTCTATCCAAATTATAATTCTTTTTTTTGGGGAACCCCATATAGTGGAATTTTATTGCTAAAAAAAAAGGGTTACAAGATCCTTAAGAGGATAAACTCAAGCTGCTCAAAAGCTACAAACACCTAGAGAGTGAATCCCCACTAAGTACAACCCAATAAAAAAAAAAAAGAAACCACCAAGGAAAGCAAAAGAAACACAAAAGAAACAAAAGAAAGGCTAATACATGTGTGAATGTTGGTGAAGAAGTTTATACCTCGAGAAAGAAAAGACAGGAATCACAAACATCTAGAGAAAAAGTTAGCACCGTTAAAATGATATGAGTTAGATCGGTGGAAGAAACATAAAAAACTTAGAAAAAAAGGAGAGTTGTAGAAAAAATCTCTAGCACAATCACACCAACTTGGGGCAGCCACAACCATGTGCATCTAAAACCAAAGGAAGGGATACAACAGACGTGCTACTACCAACCAAAGAATGGGTGAACTCAACCATCCATCATAGCCTACAAACCTAGGGAGACAATCCATCCATTGAAATAGAGTCATGTGGCCCAAACAAGTAGTATACCAAAATATAGCAAGGCCATCCACATACACAAGGGATAGAAATCCCCACAGATACAAACGATAAAGGGAAGATAACATTTCTTTATCAACAAGAAAGCCGAAATAGTGCCAACAGATATCAGAATGCCAGCCCACAACACCCCACCCATATTTCATTCCATAATGATAAAATTCAAATAGGTCAGTAGGATAAGTAATAGCATCCAAGTTTGGACAAGCTTGCATGAATGCAGCTAGCTATAAACGGTTCCAAAAGAACACAGCATACCAGAAGTAGTGAGAACATCCATACAGCAAAACCATAATAATATTTTAAAATATTGGCTGAAATAAGCCCTCAAACCAAGCATAAAGCTTCCAGAATAGGAAATCTTAAAAGTAGAATCCTTAGTTGACCAAACAGCAGCCAACCGCACAACACCAAACAACAAACCAGCCACCATAACTTTCATAAGAGGCGAAAACCACAAAGAGAGCTAGAGAAAATGATATAGGAAATGCCATAGTATGAGACCAAAAGAAAAGAGGAGACTCACCAATAGGTACAATAGAAAAAGGTGAGGGGATATAATCCCAGACATTAAAGGAAGAGCACAATGCCAAACAGGAGAAAATTTAACCCAAATATTAGGACAAGAAAAGCTAACCAGCTGTTGGAGCTACAACAAGTGCCAACCTTAGAAAATAACCAGAAGAAGCCACCAAGGGGATACATAAAAAGTGCATGAAATACAAAAAATGAAATAGAAATAGCATAACCCAAATAAATAGTAAATAATCCAATCGTGACTAGTCAAGACCCAAATGCCATTCGAACAAGTGAGGGGACAAAAGTAAACACAAGCCTAAGATGGGAGGCTAGCCCCCACCCAACCAAATAGTTGAAACAACCAGGCAATAAAATAAATTTAAAGGTTTCTAACATAGGGAAAACCCATTTTATCTAAATTCACAAGCCCCTTTAAGAAGGAAAGAATATTATCATTGGAGAATAAATTCACAGAAGAGGATTTTGCACCCCAATTAGCAAGGAAATTAGCACAGGAATCACCTTCTCGATAGTTATGAGAATTATGGTAATCAAGGGTGGAAAGAAGCCTCCTCATATGGTTAAGTAAATAGAAAACTTCAATGTTGCCATGAGCTCCTGATTTTAATAATTCCAAGAGGAGGAGAGCATCAATTTCAAACCAAATTTTCTTGAATCCTTTCTGAATGCAGACAGAAATTCCATAGTGAAGACCATAAAGCTCAGTAAAAAGAACATAACAGGGTCTTAGAGGAACAATAAATGCAGCGATCACCTTTCCTCTATAGTCTCTTAAAATCCCTCCACAACCATAAAGGCCATTAAAAACTGATCCATCATTGTTGACCTTAATGACATGATAATTAGGCTTTATCCAATATATAATTTTATGAGTATACTCAAACTCAGCAGAGGGGAGATTAATCCTGAGGTTATGAGCCAAATGTTTAAATCCTTTGAACTAGAGAGAGTAAGGAGGTCATCTTTATAAAGAGATGTAATTTTAAATTTAGTTCTAGCAATAATAAGGTGAAAGTTCATAGGAATGCCATGATGTTTAACATCATTTCTTTCCCAATATACCATAGCAGTAGTAGCTAGCACACCTTTGACATGACCCTTCAGAGTATAAGAAAGAAAATTTTTAAGAAGTTGCAGGATAGAGAGGGATCCATCAAAGAGGAGAGTATTTAACATACTATCATACCATCTCCAAACCTTAGCAGCAATAGGGCCATTAATGAAGACATGATCCATAGTTTCAATGTGAAAGCAACATTGGCATTTGGAGGAAAAGATGGAAACCTTTATTAAGGAGAGATGCATCAACAAGAATGTAGTGCTTTAGAATACGCCAAGTTAGAACCGAGAAAGAAGAATGGATAGAATTACTCCAGATTTTAGTAAAAACTAATGATTCTTGACTTTTAAGTCTGAAAGCATGCCAAACATCCTTGAGAACAAAATCTCCAGAGGAGGAATTTTTAAATAGGATTTGGTCAGATTTGTTAGATGTTGGATTAATATTAAGGATTTTGTTAACGATCCCATAAGGGACATTGGAAACTAATTGAGCAACATCCCAATTGTTATGCGTAATGAAATGGCTAACCATAAGCCTCTTAGTAGAATGAGTATTTAATAAAGAGTCAATAGAACCCAAACCCAGCCAATTATCTTGCCAAAAGAAGGATGACCCCGACTTCACACCCCAAAAGATTAGATTCTCAGTAGCCCACTTGATATTAAAAATCTTCTCCACACTGGAGAATACCCAGGTTTGAAAGAACAAATGAGGGGTGTTTCCACAAGATTTGAGCATAAATTATGACCATATGATTGCTCTAAGATTCCACCACATTTTGTATGAGAAGCATTTAATGGAGTATTCTAAAGTTTTGCATCCTAAACCACCTTCATTCAAAGGCCCACAACAGTTGTGCCAGCTAGCCCAATGTGTTTTTTGGAAGATGAGGTAGATCCCCAAAAGAATTTGTTAATAAGTCTGTTAATCTTTTTAATGATAGAGGTGGTAGGAAAAATAGTGGATAATAGATAGAAAGGCAAGGAGCAATGAATACTTTTGATCAGGATAAGTCTAGAGCCAAAGGAAAGTAAATGGAACTCCCAAGAATAAGTTTTCTTATTTATTTTCTGATTAACATCATCAGAGAGGAAAGATCTTTTCGTTCCATGATATAAAAGAGTATCCAGGTACTTAAAAGGCATAATTTGATGAGCAAATCCATTAATGTTCTTAATGGCATTGATCTTAGATGATGAAATCGATGGACTAGTAATAAAACAACTTTTATCAGGGTTAATCTTCAAGCCACTTTCCATTCCAAACAAAGTAAGGAATTTACATAACTTTTTAATATAACGGGTAGATCCATTGCAGAATATTATGAAATCATCAGCAAAGCTAAGGTGGGAGATGGGAAAACCACCCATTATTTTGTAGAACATGGTAGGCATTTTACAAAACATCTACTCAAGGATTCAAAAGAGATATTCCAGCACAATAATGAAAAGAGACGGAGAAATGGGATCCCCTTGCCTTATCCCATGGGAGGAAGAGAAGAAGCCATGGACCTTGCCATTAATAAGTAATGAAAACCAAGAGTTCTCAATACCATTCTTAATTAGTGTAATAAATTGATTAGAAAATCCAAAAAGAGTTAGAATTTTATAAAGAAAAGTCCAACCAATGTTATCATAAGCTTTGGAAATGTCCAGCTTATAAATTTGGTTACCATAATGAACCTTAGCATTTAAATCATGAACAATTTCTTGGGCTAACAGAACATTATCAGAGATAGATTGACCTTTGACAAAACTAATTTGGTTGGGGGAGATAATTTTAGGGAGCAAACTGCTTAGTCTTTTGGCCATTATCTTAGAAATGAGCTTATTAAAAAGGGTAAAATGATTAATAGGCCTAAAATGGCTCCAAAGTTTAGGGTTATCTATTTTAGGGATTAGGACAATGAAAGTGCTAGAAATGTATTTGGGAAGGGTACTCCCTTTAAAAAAAAATCCAAAAAAGCTTTAATCAAATCTTCTTTGATAATATACCAGCACTTTTGAAAAAATAAGGTAGTAAAGCCATCGTACGACCTAATATGTATTCATATTCTATAAAGTGGAAGTTATTTCAGACTCAGAGGGTAATGAAGTAAGCATATTGTTATCTGCAATAGAAATGATCTTAAGGATAACTTTAGGCCGGGATAACTCATCATAGTTCACATTTTTATTAAGGAGCTCAAGAAAAGAAAGAGATACCAATCGCCAAGCTCATTATCGACACCTATCATCATTAGTTTTAGTTTTTTTAATGCGGTTGAGAGACTTTTTCTTTATAACCATTGCATGAAATATTTAGGATTTCTATCTCCATTAGATATCCATTTTAAAGAAGCTATTTTCCTCCAATAGGTCTCCTCCACGTCTTGGTAGCATGTTAACCTATCTTTGGCTTGGTTTAATAGGATAATTTTGGAATGGTCATTAATGGAAGCATATTCTAAAACTATAATCTCTTGTTCTAATCTTTGATGTTGGTAATAAGATTTTTGAAGCAGTGTTTGTTCCACCATTTGAGGCATTATTTAAGCCTTTTTAATTTAAGCCATAATCTCATCATCCCAACAACAGAATCATCAGGATGGAGAGGATCACCCCAATTACTAGCAACCACCTCCAGAACTCTATCATCCATAAGCCACATATTTTGAAACCATAATGGAATATGAGAAAAGGGGGAGTCCGCACTAACCTTGACAAATATGAGCAAAGGGGAATGGTCGAATAAAGTTCTACTGAGATGTTCAACAGAAGTAGTAGGAAAATAATTGATCCATAGATTGTTAAAAAAAATCCTATCTAATCTTTGTCATAGTCTGTGATTATTCAAAGTGAAATGAGATCCAATAAAACTAATATCAGTAAGGTGAAAATCCAGGGTCATGTTATTGAAATCCTCCATGGAGAATAGGTTAGGTGCATTACCACCAACTCGTTTAGAAGAGAAAGAGATAGTGTTAAAGTCCCCACCCACAAACCAGGGAGCATTGACCGAGGAAGAGAAGTTAACCAGATCTTCCCACATGATCCTTCTACCATACCTATTGCAAGAGGCATAGACAAAAGATCCAAAGCAGCACCAGTTATCAAAGGTGATTTTAACATTAACAACCTGGTGTAAATCTTGCAAAACATGTAAAATAAAAGGACTTTTTGAGAAAATCAAAATTTTATTACTCGAGTTAGCAAAGTTATTATCAAAACCAATCATTCTAGTAACAAAATGAATGTTAGAGGGTAGGATAAAGGGTTCCAAAATGGCCAAGAAAGAAATATTATGGGTTTGAACTAAATTATTGATTCTATTGTGAATAGAGAGGGAACCATTCCCTCTCACATTCTAAATGAGGAAAGAGAACATTTATTTTTTATAAGAGGAGCCAGATCTAGTAACTCTAGCAAAGTTAAGAAATTTAGATTTAAAGGATTTGTTTTTCTTTTTTATAACTATTTAAAAATTATTGGCCATATCCACTGCCTCACCATCAGATAAAGAATGATCAGTAAAATGCTTGGTGAAAAGAGGCACCTGGGGGTTGTAGGCCATTTCACCTCCTTCCAATTCATTATTATGATGTAAGGTCATATATGGAATCAGGTCAAGGTTAGAAGAAGAAGCACAAGAGGGATTAGAAGTGGGCTAAACATAAATACCTAAATCAGGAGTAGAAACTATCTCTAAATATTTCACATCAGCCATTCCTACAAGATCATTCACTTGACCTTTAGTTAATGGTGAAAGAGGTAGGATATTTGCATTAGGGAATCAGCAACCATAGGGGAATTAGAGCTGCTATTAATAACATTAATGCCAATATTATTGCATTGTAAGTGATTTCCATTAGAAGGAACCACATCATTATTAGCAAGCATGCCAACCTGCAAATGGTCAGGCGTGGCCGCCGTAGAACCTGGTTGGGGGATAGGAATCTCAAGGCAATGGCCATCAGATATCGATATCGGTGTATTAGTGGACATAACATTTTGTGGTTCAATCAAAGGAGCTTTAATATATGGATCAGCTTTGGAGGGCACAACAGTATTTTTCTTTAAGTGTGGGTGAACCACAAAACATTCAGCAAATCCATGCCCATGAATTTTACAATGAGAGCAAAATACAAGAAAGTTTTCAAATTCTACTTTTTGTAAATAACCATATTTTTTTAAACCTAACCAAATTTCCTTAGGATATTTTTTAGTTATATCTAGTTCAACAAGTATCCGGGCAACAAAAGGTCTAGTGTTAGAAACAGTTGCCTGGTCCAATTGAAGAGGCTGGCCGAACAACCTAGCCACAACAAAGAGAAATTTTGGATTAAAGAAATGCATGTGAAGGTTGGGAATGGACAACCAGACAGGAACAGTAGGAGACTCCTCCTTAATGTCAAAAAAAGGTGTCCATTTCAACAAACTCATTTGACAGTTAAAAACAAAATATGAACATTTAGAAAAAACTCAGGAGTAATCCAGATAATTAGAAAGCTGAATCAAAACATGCTGCAAATCAATCAATCCAATAGAAAACACAGCATAGAGTTTAAGACTATGAAAAAGGATCTAATGTTATCCATAGAAGGACATCGTAGTGCAAATTTACCAACCAGTGTAAATTCAGAAGTCTTAGCAAGCTTTTCCACCACCAAATCTGCACACATCATCGTAGGTACACCCTGGAAAGCCATAGATAAAAGCTCAAGTGACTCACTGTGTTTTTTGCCTTACCCGTAAGAACATCTTTGAAGTATTTAGATGCCATGGAGTTATTTGAGCTAGAGATTCCTCAGGGTTCAAGAAGTTTAACAACCACAAGAGTGGAGGTTGGGTTTCCCCAAGGGGGAGCCAATGTTGAGTCCATAATCAGCAGGCTTGCATTTCAAGCAAATCAAAATCAGACTAAGCCATCGAGAAGAAAGAGAGATTAGGAAGCCGTATGAAGAAATGGGAAAAAGAAATCTCTAGAGCATGGGCGACGACTAGGGTATCTTTTGACTTATGGGTAGGGTAATAAAATACATAAGAAAAATCAAATGGGTACGTTTTGTTGCCTCCTTGGGGCTAGGTAAAGCCTCGTGTTCCTGGGATTTCCAGACTATATACCCATTACCATTCAATCTTATATAAATCAACACTTGATTAGCGGAAAGAGAACTCAACATTCATACACTTAAGCAATAAGCACATGCATTTCTTATGTTTTCATAACTAGCATCATAACACATATTATTACTCATTTATAAGCTTTTGAAAAACTACATTTGTATTTAATAGTGATAATAGCCATGCATATATTAAATTAAATCAACACATGCAAGCTTACATAAATGAAATCCATTATTTTACTTGATTTTGAAATGATGGATGCATGAATTCAAATGACATACCAAATTTAACATGATTTGAAAGAGGACAGTCAAATATAAGCACGTGATTCATTCAACCAAACTAGTTCTTAAGGATAATCAAATCAAATAAGACTATTTAAAGCAAACCGAAGCTTCTTTAGTAATTAATTTTGTATTTGATTTGATTTAAAGAGAAGAAGAGAAATAATCACTTATTATTTTAAACCCATTACAACATTAGTGATTAGATTTAATTTAAGGAAATGTAACTAAGTTGATTTTATGGGTTAATTAATTTGAACCCTTAATTAGATAAATTAATCACCCTTACCTATATCACCTTAAAGTAATTAACTAATTATTTATGAGCCAACATGATATGCATGGAAAATAAACTTATAATGATCCTAGGAAATAAAATGGGCCTAATGTAATTGGCTCATGATTAATAATTAATTAGATTAAGGGACTTAATTAATTACTCGTATAGTTTGATCAAAGACTGAATGTTAGGCCGTGATTAGCCTAATCTTATTTTCTGCATGAGATTATGCTTAAGGGCACTTAGAATAAATATAAATGCTTTTTTTTGTAGGTTGCTTAACTCCTAAGCATAATCTACATTAGGAAAGGTTGACTTAGTTACCCATGTGCAAGGAGCTAAGTCCAAATTATTCATATAACTGCTTGGGTTTTATGGTGTGTTTAGCTAACACTTATTTTGCGAGTGTAGTTAGATTTAGTTTTACATTCTTTTAATATAATTGTGTATTAGGGATTTGATTACGTGTTATGGGGGTTAAAGATGAACATTGGCCAGAAAGTTTAATTCTGGGGTGCCATGTGATGCCTAGAAGCCTACCAAATCAAATGCAGCAAAATCAAATGAAGAAATGGAGGGAACATGAAGACTTGAAGATCCCCCATAATACTTATCATTTTGTAACTTATAATTATTCTTTCATATACTGGGTTGTATAAGGGTAGAGCTCGGCTACCCAAATTTTTCTTTTCAGGTTTTACGGTGATACGCGATCGCACCGGCCTATTATTCTTTCACGTTGAGTTTATAAAGTCTTTGATGCTTTATTTACAATTTCACAATAGAAATGGCTTGTACTTTTCTAGTCTCTTCACGTATGATGATTTAATGTGTGGCCTGGATTTATTTAGACTCTTAGAAAAAGAATAAATTTCCTTCCCCAACTACAGTTCATAATTAATTTTTTTTTAAAAAAATAACTCATAATCTCACATAAAGCCTAGGAATAATCAAGATAATAAAATATTTAACAACCCCTTAGCTGGATGTTGTATGCTTGTCATTTTGTTTCACTCTTGCTAAGAGAGGGTTTCCATCTTTGCTAGATAGGGAAAAGGTTTGACCTTCAAGAGCTTATGATTAAAAACACCTCTTTCTCTTTTGATTTAGCCCATAACTCACTTCATCATGCATTTAGACATATAAAATCTTATAGTGTGTGCCAAAATAAAGAGTCAAAAATCTAATAAAATTTGATGAGATTTGCATTAGAATATGTCATTATTCATACCACTCATGCTCTAATCTCATAGGTAGTGGGTTTAAGGACTTTAGTTTCTTTTTAAATAAGAACAACCTAGCTATCTTGCAAAGCATATGACTTGACCACATGGTTTTGAAATGTAGGAGGAGTTAGCTAGCTGCCACTCCAAGCAGTTATGAGGTTAACAGTCCGGTGGTTTAACCTCTCTTGTAGAGGTAAATAATATACCCACTTTCACCTTAAAAATAAGATGTGCTTTGGCCCTAGCTAAAGCTCCCTAGATTTGGGATCTAAGGTTGATGTTTCTCTTGGGCATTTCCACAATCTTGTATTGTGGAATTATAAGTCCTAGATTTCTAATAAAATTTTAACTCAAATATAGAATTTTCCTTAATTTCAAACATATAAAGCCCAACCATAGGATAATTTGGGATTCTCTCTAGGCTTCCTAGTATCATGAGCATCCCCTACTTATCTCCATTTAGCTTTGATAATAAATCTCTCTTTTTGATCTATCCCATTTGATCTTCCAAATCTAACCAATTTATTGATAGTCCTATCTTTCAATTCTTTGGAGACAACAATTGCCTACCTTAATCGAGAGTATTCCTAAGGAACTCACCTTCCTTAGGATGTAATTAACTATGGGGGCTTTCCCCCATAGGGAACTTTAAAACCCTATTTAAGTAAACCCTACTTTATTCTTCCATGTAAAGTAAGGAAAAATCTCTCATATATTAGAAGACCCATCATACATTAGGAGTCCTTATTAGGTGATTAGGTACTTCGTAGGGTAGTAATTTCTATCTTTCGAGATAGTACACTATTCCTTGATGTCATACTAGATCAGCTCAATAAGTACACTCTCAGATATGCATGGTGTCCCCCCCCCATACACACATACACATAAACCAAAATTAAACATCACAAATTTTTTGGCGACTCCACTATGGATGATTCCTCTCTCCATCTCTTGTAAACCATTGTTGTCTCCAAGCATCGATAGTGGACTTGTATTTCATATGAGTCCAAGATTATGTTTCCTTCTGTTGGCACTTAGCTTATTTCATTCTTAAGCAAATCTAGCCAACATCCTCTAGATTTTAGGACCTCACTCCTTGTAGGTCCTAGAACCCCTATTGGGTTTCCCAACAGGTGAAAAATAAAATTAACTCATGAAAGGAGATGAAAAAAATTTAAAACATCCTTACCACTAGCTTGGTAAGCCAAGGTTTATCTTAATGATTAAGAAAATAAACTTTTTTGCAAAGTGCCACTTTCCAAAAGCACTTTTTCAAAACTCACATAATAAATAAGTTTTTTTTGCACAAAATTTTCAAAAGAGCACAAAACTCATATAACCAAAACTCACCTAACAATCCCGATGATTACTACATGGAGTTTCTTTTCAAAATCAAGATCAAACTCATCTTTTCAAAAGCACATTTTTGAAAATGACCAAATTCATTCAACATACTCAAAATTGTTGGATAAGGAGTCTATTTTCAAATAAAATCATAGCATAAAATTGAAACTTCACTTAACATATTTCACATATGTTAGAGTTGGGGTTTCCATCTTTTCAAAAGTACATTTTTGAAAATGACCATATTCATTCAATATTCTCAAAATTGTTGAATGAGGAGTCTATTTTCAAATAAAATCATAACATAAAATTGAAGCTTCACTTAACATATTTCACATGTGTTAGAGAGTTGGGGTTTCCATCTTTTCAAAAGCACATTTTTGAAAATAACCATATTCATTCAACGTGCTCAAAATTATTGAATGAGGAGTCTATTTTCAAATAAAATTAGAGCATAAAATTGAAACTTCTCTTAACATATTTTACATATGTTAGAGTTGGGGTTTCCATCTTTTCAGAAGCACATTCTTGAAAATGACCATATTCATTCAACATACTCAAAATTGTTGAATGAGGTTCTACTTTCACATAAAATCATAGCATAAAATTGAAATTTCACTTAACATATTTCACATATGTTATAATTGAAGCTTT
Source organism: Cymbidium sinense (assembly GCA_021442155.1). Classification (NCBI taxonomy): domain Eukaryota; kingdom Viridiplantae; phylum Streptophyta; class Magnoliopsida; order Asparagales; family Orchidaceae; genus Cymbidium; species Cymbidium sinense. The sequence goes on along the minus strand of CM038214.1, from coordinate 326,462,221 downwards.
CCTCTTTTCAAAACCAAATCATTCCATATTTGATTCCCACTTAACATACTATATTTTTTAAGTGAGAATCTCATTTTCAAATCATGTCACATTTGGTACCACTTAACATACCAAATTTGTTAAGTGAGAATCTCATTTTCAAATCATGTCACATTTGGTTCCACTTAACATACCAAATTTATTAAGCAAGGATCATATTTTTAAATCATATTACATTTGGTTCCCACTTAACATACCAAATTTATTAAGTGAGAATCCTTTTCTTAAATCATATTATATTTGGTTCCACTTAACATACCAAATTTGTTAAGTGAGAACCACATAATCATGCCATATTTAATTCCCACATAACATACCAAATTTGTTTAGTGAGAATCTCATTTTCAAATCATATCACATTTGGTTCCACTTAACATACCAAATTTGTTAAGTGAGGATCATATTTTCAAATCATATTATATTTGGTTCCGTGTAACATACCAAATTTGTTAAGTGAGAATCTCATTTTCAAATCATACCACATTTGGTTCCACTTAACATACCAAATTTGTTAAGTGAGGATCATATTTTCAAATCATATTACATTTGGTTCCCACTTAACATACCAAATTTGTTAAGTGAGATTCCCATTCCCAAATCATATTATATTTGGTTCTATTTAACATACCAAATTTGTTAAGTGTGAGTCATATTTTCAAATCATATCACATTTGGTTCTTACTTAACATACCAAATTTGTTAAATGGAGAATCTCATTTTCAAATCAAACAAACACATAATCAATCACCACAAGAAAATATTTTCTTTTCACAAAATTTCCAAGACATACAGTCACAACCTTTCCTTAGCATACCTAAATTTGCTAAGTAAAGTTTTTCAAAATAAAAAATTTTCAAACAAGATAACAACACAAACATCTTCAAATATCTGAACCAGACCAACCTACTTAAATTGGTTGAGTATGGCTTCTAAGTCAAAATCAAATGGAAAATACTCTCCTCACATATCAATATCTCTCCAATGAACTCAACTTAATATTTTTGAATTGTTGAGTGTGGGTTCAAGACTCCAAATCTCTATTACTCTCTTGGGATAAGTATTAAAGTAGAAATCTAACTCAAGTTGCATTTCAACACATGCAGAGATACAGTGCAGACCAGTCAGTGCAGTTTGTTTTCACAGTCAGTATATATGGCCTCCTAGAAGTTCATCTTTACCTTTCCATTTAGGATGGATTTATCCTTGTCAAGGCCCAGGCGACTCCACGGACTTAGTTTTCTTTGGCTGAGGATTTGAGGCAGCACGTATTACCTGTGAAGGGATGACCCTCAGCACTATCAGTCAGGATAAGGTGGTTGAGCAAAAGCCAGTCATCCGCATTGACCTGACTTCCGATGTTGAGTATCCTTCCTCAAAGAGGAAGGCGATCAAGGTTCCACCAGTCAGTTCAGTTCCCACATAGTCAGTTACTCCTACAGCCGCTCAAGTGAGTACTAGCACCTCCTTATTGGTCCCCACTAAGGGGAAGGCTATCTTGACTTCAGAGATAGTCTCCCCTTCCATTGAGGTAGGATCCAGTTCTCACACATCTCTACTCAGCTGCACACAACACCGCAATAGAAGCCACTAGATCAAGCGGCATCACGAATGTGTAGCCTGAGAGATAGACGTAGCATCCGATGTTGCTGAGGAGGGATCTACCTATGAGACCTCTCCACTTCTTAGTGGCAGTAGGTTTTTCCCCCTATCAGCATTAGAGGGAGAGGAAGACTATAAGAGGATAGCTGCATTGCCTCCACCGCTCGCATACCATGAGGTTTCTGCTCAGGATAGGAGGAAGCCCTATGTCAGTCTACGGACGGTCCTACGCCAGGTTGGTAGAGCCCATAGATGCTCAGAGTCCAGCACACTTTTTAATTTGAGGATGATCATCCCCAGGAGTGTTACTAGATAGATCTGCAAGGATAGAGCATCAGAGGCTAGAGTAGTAGCTCAGTCAGGGAGAAAAGAGTGATAGAGATTTGCAAGGCAGTCGGTAGAATCTGTTCTAGTTGATTTCCCAATTTCTGATCTACTAAGGTCGATAGGACCGACAACATAATATTTATAGGTACCACCAGTCATAGGTGGAAAGCCCGGCCGAGGGTGGGGCAAATTTCATGTCCACCACACTAATCCACTCCTCGCCCGCCATCGCCAGTTTAGGTCCCGCCATCCACCTTTCCACAAAGGTCATGAAGTCAGCTTCTGGGGAGAAGAAAGCCCTGTTAGTGATTCGATTATGACCTCAGGGTTCTACTCCAACTATTGAGGTGTGGTTGAGCTCTCCTTCTCGACCTTCTATTTCAACTATGGTGAAAAGGGAATGGTGAACCAAGAGAGTCATAATATTTCTACCACCTCCACCACAGTTAATAGTAGTAGTAGTAACAGAGGGGGAGAAAGGTAGTTCTATAGTTCCCATGGCAGTGGATCCCCCCAAAGACAACATTCACCAATAGTGAGCAATGATGAGCATATATCTTCTAGCGAGCATAGTCCTCCTAGAGATAGCACTCTAGTGGTAGGCAGTGTTAGATGAATTTCTGGCAGTGAGCATAGACCTACTATCAATCAGTAGTGAGTGTTTATGCTGACACAATTAGACCGTTCCTTAGACGACATTCTAGCACAATATATTGCTGATAAGAAATAGATTTTTGGGAGTGATTTCTCTGATCAGAATGAGGGTAAACTAAATTTTGACCCCAATGAGGATGATTTGTTGGATGACTCAACCAAGGTCCACATGGTCGATATTAAGCACTCCCTCCATAGTGACTAGTAGAGTCAAGAAGGTATTGTACTTGAAGAGGATGATGTCATCCATTCAACTCAGCAATTCCTTCACCAACTTAGACAGATGGATGATCATATTGACAAGATGGGGAAGAAAATTGAGGAGTTGATGGCAATGGTTTCAACATTGCAGAACTCAACCCTAGTTTCACAGCCTTCTCCCATAGTAACCGATAGAGCAGAGTTGGCACATATCTCACATCATCCTAGTTGCATTCCCACAGAGGAAGATAGTGGTAGCTTGCATAGGAAGGTGGTGGATAGTACCTCCATGCATGAGAAGGATATCAAACACATGGTGGAGCAACATGTGAGAGAAACACTCGTATAAGCCCAAGGTGGATCATCTGTTCCAAAGGGTAGACCCTACCTAGAGGAATTTGATGCAGTCTAATATCCTATGGGCTTTGTACCTCATTCTTTCAAAATCTTTGATAGCAGTGGGAACCCTCACCAACACATTACACATTTCAGGGCCAGCTGCTGCAACACCGAAGGTTGTGGCGCCCTTCTTTTTAGATTGTTTGTTAGTAGTTTAGCGGGTGTTGTATTTGATTGGTATGCTGAATTGCCCAATGATTTGGAAAAGACATTTCTTTGAGTTTCACCTCTACACTCAGTGGTGAAACTTGAGTATGAAATGCGAACCACATTTATCTGAACAACATGCCATAGAGATTCTCCCGAAGAACATCCATGGCCCAGTTGTTTTCATGCTTAAGAGTTTTACAACCAAAACCTTCAAGAAATTAATCAACAATGTGCCTAATCTATAGGAAGAAGCCAAATAGTTGCCTTTCCAAAACCAGTCAGCCAAGCGCAAACCTCAAAGGGCATTTGAGAAGAAACCAGTGTTAGTCACAATAGTTGATAAGGGAAAGTAGCCAGCTAGGGTTCAGTTAGATAGGCCTCAAGCTCAGCAGTCTCCTCTCCAACCTCCTCTACCACCACCTCGGCCATCATACCGACAACCTTAGTTGCCATAGTGGTTGCCATTGCCACCTCCTCATCAGCATCATTAGCAGCAATATTTCTACCTACCACTAGGTACTTATTACCAACCTACTTATGTTGATAGATTGAATAAACCTTGTTTATTAAAGAGCCAAGTAGTCAGGAAGATCTTAATAAATTTCCTATAGAAGCGTGATTTCTAGTTATCGAAGCCTAAGAGGCAAGAGGTAGTGGGCAAGAGGCATGATCCAAGCTATTACCCCTACCACCGCATGTTAGGCCATGTCTTAGCAGATTGCATTACCTTTAAGGATTGGCTTGAGCATAGCTACAAGTCAGGTGTCATCATCATCCCCAAGGAATACTTATTAGAACAACCTTTTAGTTTTGTTAGAGTAATCCTTGGGGATACATGTGATTCTCTTAAGAAAGAGGAAGGTTGGGATATCTCCCTATCCCGAACCTCCAAGAAATTTTTTTCTAAGATCAGGAAATTACTCTTACAGGTGCCTAAAGCAGCTCAAACCTCCAACTCTAAGGCAGGTTTGCAAGTTGCTAAGGATAACTTGAGGGTGGTAGGAGCCCAGCAGTAGCAGTGATAACCTCCACTTTCCTGAGATAGTATAGTAGTGCAACCACCAATCAGTTTCAACACTCCTTCCATAATTGTAGCTACATTTCCTCCAGCCAGCTCCTATTCTAGTAGCCATATTGTATCAGTAGAGGGAAGTGCCAAATCCCTCACTCCACTTACTTTACTTTTTTTCTACTTTGTACCTCCATCTAAATCTAAGAAATCAATGAAGAATGATGATTCCACTTACATTTGTGTCACTTTTGATGATCTTCCTATGTTTATTCCTATAGATAGCTCTCCAAGTATAATTAATAATAACTCTAGTTCTGATCACTTTTCTTCTTCTGATTTAGAAATGGATTACCCATTCGTAAATCATTCAGGTTCACTCATTGAGATTGATTTGGAGCCATCTGACTCTGATGATCCTATAGGAGAAGCTGTAGGTGAACATACTGAGTAGGTAGAACTTTCCACTAAACTATCTCATGAAGTCACTAATGTCAACCTTCACAGTGGCAAAGTTCTACCTCATAGAGTTGCATCTCGGGATAAGGGTAAGCAAGTCATTGGTTCTAGCAATCAAGTAACCCCTCCACAGGATGCTCCACCTATGGATATGCTTGTGGAGGACCAGCCCCGAGTTGACTACAATGTCCTAGCTCACCTGAGAAAGTTGCCAGCTAAGCTAAGCATATATGATGCCCTTATCTTGTCCAAAGAGATGAGGGAGTCATTGATAAATGCCCTTCTCAATCCAAAAATATGCTTAGCTCAGCTAACCATAATTAGAGAGGAGGCATGTTATTCAAGAGAAGCCTGTGGAGTTACATTCATTCATGAAGACCTTTTTTGGGGACAACCGAGCACAACCGTCCCCTCTACATTGCAGTGGATATGGGTAGATTCAGACTCTCTAGGATGTTAGTTGATCCAGGTGCATCATTTAATATTAGGACTCTAAAGACCCTTGCCAACCTGAGGATTGACATCTCTAAACTTTGAGGAGATCAGATGATGTTGAGAGGATTCAATGAGCAAGGCGAGAGAGCTTTAGGCTCCATAGTGTTGCCATTAGAGATAGATGACTGGAAGATAGAAGCCAAGTTCTATATAATTGATTCAGATATATCTTTCATTGCTTTGGTCAGTAGGCCTTAGATACATGGAAACAACATAGTTCCATCCTCTTTACATCAGTGCATCAAATTTTGAATAGGTGGAATTGAGTATTGTGTTAAAGGAGACTTGAAGCCATTTTCAGTTAGGGAGGTCAAGATATATGAGGATGCAGCCTACTATCTTTCTCAAAATCAAAAAATCTATTCTTGTCAACTTATTCAATTCTCAAAAATAAAAGAAAAAGAAAAAGAAGAAAAAGAAAAAGAAAAGAAAAATAAAAAAGAAAATGAAAATGTAAGTGAGCGAGAATTAGACACTGAGGAAGAGGTGGAGCCTGAATTTAGATTCCACCCACAGTTCATTCCTCCATATAAACATATGGGTAGGATGACCTGACCTTCACTAGGTAGATGCAGAGGACATTTTAGAGGCAGTTCTAGAGGTGGAAGACCTCCTTGCTATTGGCCAGCCAGTAGGAGCTATGTTCCAGCTCATAGGAGTACCCCCGCTATCCACATAGATTTAGAATCCAGTTCAGAGGATGAGTCTCATGTGGTTAGCATGCCAACCAACCCCTCTCAGTGGGTCCCTTTGGAGGTGACATTCGAGCTAGACAGTGATGAAGACTAGGCCTCAAAGCAAAGTATGAATGTATTCAAATCAGCATTATATAGAACAATCAGGTAGTAGTTGGGACCTTAGCTCTAGCCCCACTTTCTTTCTAGAAAGTTGAGGGTTTGGTAGTTAAGGAGGCCCCTAAGTCATCCATAAATGTCAAGCTAAAGAAGGTTTTGTTGGGAGCATCATCCTTAAGTTAGGAAGCTGATGTAGAACTAGAGGATGATTCATATAAAGATTTAATACGATTATCTTTTGATTGGTATTATCCTTGTTCTCTTAACTTAGCAAAGAAGGGATTAATACAACATACTTGGTCTAAACATAGGTCAGATTACTTAAAAATATTATGGGACAACCAAAGTAGATATTCTGAATCAAGACCAGGACTAGGATTCAACATAGTGGGTCCAGTCAATGATGTCAACCATTGCCTAGTCGTCACCAATCACTTGGAGTTTAATAGGTTCTTTTCAAATCATGCTAACTCATGTGAGGAGATGTGCTTAGAAACTTCAGATGACCTAAATGAGCTTGAAGTCAAAGATGCACTGCCAAAGTTTGAATAAGAAATCAGATCAACCATCGATGAACTCAAAGAAATCAACTTAGGAATAAAACAAGATCTACACCCAACATATATCAGTTCCTTATTGAATGAAGAAGAAACCAATGACTTAGTTAAGCTATTGACTAAGTTGAAGGACTAGTTTGCATGGAGTTTTGAAGAAATGCCTGGTTTATCTCTTGATGTAGCAGTCAAGAAACTAGCAATAGATTCTAATGTTAACCATATCAAGCAAGCTTCTAGATGCATACGATTAGACATTGAGCAGCAAGTCATTTATGAAATCAAGAAATTGATCAATGCTAGCTTTATCAGGGAAGAAAAATATCCCACTTGGTTGGCTAGTATCATTCCTGTCAAGAAAAAGAATGGCCAAATTTGCATATGCATCGATTTTAGGGATCTAAATAAGGCATGTCCTAAGGATGAATTTTCACTTCCTATACCAGAGTTAATGGTGGAATTTTCCTCATCTAGTGCAGTATTCTCATTCATGGATGGGTCATCTCACTACAACCAAATTAAGATGGCCCCCAAGGATGAGAAAATTATTGCTTTTCAAACCTCAATCAGAATCTATTATTATAAGGTCATGCCTTTCAACTTTAAAAATGTCGATGCTACATACCAGTGGGCCATGACTTGGATCTTTAATGAACTCAGTCATCATCAAGTTGAATGTTACATTGATGATCTTGTAGCCAACAGTAAAGAAAAGGATTACCATCTCTTTGACTTGAGAGTAGTTTCTAAACGGTTAAGATAATTTAACCCTAAAATGAATCACCTAAAGTGTGTATTCGGAGTAGCTTTAGGGAAATTCCTTGGATTTGTTGTCCAGCACCGTGGGATAGAAATTGATCCAGAGAAGATCAAGGCTATCATAGAAATAACACCCCCTAAAAGTCTATCCCAACTTAGATCATTTCAAGGGCCATTGCCATATCTAACAGGTTTCATTTCCAACCTATCAAGAAGATGTTAGCCATTCTCAGAACTTGTCAAAAAGGATGCTAAGTTCAAGTGGGATGACAAGTGCTAGCATGCTTTCGAATACATCAAGCACAACTTGATGATGTCGCCAGTTCCAGTAGCCCCTATCCCGGGCAAGCCATTGATATTATATACCTCTACATTAGATGACTCCCTTGAGGCTTTGTTGGCTCAAACCAATGATGAAGGGAAAGAGAATGCACTCTACTATCTCAGTCATATTATTGAGGTAAACTACCCACCTATTGAAAAGCATTGCCTAGATTTACTCTTTGCACCTAAAAAGCTACCACATTACATGCTTTCTCATAAGGTGAATCTAATCTCTAGGATCATTCCACTATAAGATCTCATAACACAATCGACGCTATCTGGACAGTTGGCACGTTGGTCCATGATTTTGTCATAATTTGATATCACATTTATACCCCTCTGTGCGGTGAAAGGATAGGCACTAGTAGATTTCTTAGTAGTACACTCACTTCCTGCTGACTCCCCGCTTAGTGATGACCTTCCCAATGAATAAATCATGAACTTAGGGGACACTAGTATTCACCATTGGGAGATGTATTTTGATGGTGCGGCTTCCTTTCAAAATGGAGAAGAACCATGATCTACTCTATCAAGAATGGCAGGGTTAGGAATAGTCCTTTTAACTTTGGACCGAGATATGAAGAGATTCTCGTATCATCTATCCCATCCATATACCAATAATGAAGCCAAATATGAGGCCCTGATTGTCAGTCTGGAGTTAGCCATTACACTATGCATCTAGAGCATCAACATCTTCGAGGATTCTCAATTAGTTATCAACCAAATTGCAGTGTTCTACAAAGTTCTGAAGCTTAAGCTCAATCATTACCACAAGTATATCATGGAGTTGCTAGCCCAAATCACAAAGGTTACCATATACAAGATTCCTCGAGGGGAAAACACAGTAGTAGATGCATTAGCCAAGCTTGCCAAAGAGTCGGCATGAAGATGAGTCCATACCAAAAAGGGTCCAAAATAGACAAGTCCTATCCCTTATTGACATTGAACTCATAAATAGACTCTCTCTTGAAGGGGAGGTTATCGTTGCAAAAAAAAATGATGAGTCAAGTTGGAGGCAACCATTCATGTATTATCTAAATATAGGCAAACTACCTCAAGAGAAGTCACTAGCCCATGAGGTGAAATAAAGAGCTCTCTTATACGCTCTCGTGGGTGGCACTTTATGCTGGCAGTCCTTTGATCATATGTGGTTACATTATTTAGACAAGCACAAAGCCATAAGATCATGGCCGAGGTACACTTAAGTTTATGCGGAGCTCACCAATCCAGTCCAAAAATGAAAGCCAAGATCAAGAGACTAGGATACTACTGGCCTTCGATGATCACAGACTGCATGGGCATAGCTAGGAGATGCAACCAATATCAGGTACACGGTGTGGTCTTACACCAACCACCCAACATTCTGCATCTTACATTAGCCTCATGGCCATTTGAGTGTTAGGGCACCGACATAGTGGGTCTGATTGATCCTCTTTCTTCTAAGGGTCACCAGTTCATTCTAGATGCCACCGACTACTTTTCCAAGTGAGCAGAGGCAATCCCACTCAGAGAGGTCACAGCTCCGCATGTGCTCCAATTTTTTAGGAATCATATCATATATAGGTTTGGGGTTCCTCGATGAATTATATCAAATAATTGTATTGCATTCAAGAGCACTAAAACTAACAGCTTTGCCCGGAGACACATCATAGAATGGAGATATTCCACCATCTATTATCTGAGGGTAAATGGCATAGCAGAAGCCTTCAACAAAACTCTCATCCTAATATTAAAGAAGACACTCGACGACAATAAGCGGAATCGCATGAGCAGTTAGTTGAAGCCTTGTGGGCTTACTGCACCATATAGATGACTCCAACTCAATTTACTCATTTTTCCTTAATGTATGAGTTTGAAGTAGTTCTACCATTAGAAGTCCAACTCCCATCAATAAAGATAATTGTGGCTAGTAAAATAACAATGTAGCAGAATGCCAAGTTGTAGTTAGAAGAGCACAAAGGTTTGGAGGAGAGACGCCTTCGAGCATGCTAGAACCTCGAGTTGTATAAAGCCAAAATGATTCAAGCTCATAACAAGTTGGTCCACCCAAGAGATTTTCAAGTAAGAGAGCTTGTTTTAATTCTAATGAGACTAATTGTTCCTGTCAAAAGATGGGAGGCAAGTTTGAACCCACTTGGGAAAGCCCTTTTGCCATAGAAAAGGCCTACCAAGGGGTATCTTATCAGCTTATAAATTGTAAAGAAGAGCATCCTATGCTTCCAATCAATGGGTACTACCTGACAAAATATTATCCATAAATCTTATTTGAAAATAATCATCAATAAAACATCATTCCATTTCAAATTCCATGTTTTCATATTAGTTAAAAATATCTTTGCTTGCTAATCCACCATGATGTGTTTAGCATAGGTGTAAGGAACCCAAGCGACATCCTCTCTTTTAGCGACACAACACCAACACAAGCTACACACAACCACATATAAAATAAACACATATCTTTTATCTTGAGCTATTTTGATATGGGAGTAATCCCCTTGTGGCGCTCACTCAATAGCTACTCTAGGTCAGGCTGACGTTTACCCTTTTAGCTCATCACCCCAGTGGTCCCTTATTCAAGAGAATGTAAGTCTACTATGCTGTTCTTCCTAACTTGACCATTGCACACCGATGAGTGCCTTGTTAGCATGGTAGGCCTTACTGTGCAGTTAGTAAGCTACCCCATGTCTCGGCCTTCTTCTTAAACTAGCTATCATGAACTGACTTGGTTGAGTATATATGACAAACACACAAACTCTTATCTTTTATCTCAAGCTATTTTGATGTGGGATAATGCCCCCTGTAGCACTCACTCATTAGCTACTCTAGGTTGGGCTGACATGCTACTTTGGTACTGTGTCACCCTAGTGGTTACTTGTTTGGAGGTTGTAAGTCTACAGGCTTTCTTCTAAACTTGATCGTTGCACACCGATGAGTGCCTTATTAGTTTGGTAGGACTTACTACATAGCCAGTAAGCTACCTCATGATGACTTTGTTTAAGAGGATGTAAGCTTACATGCTTTCTTCTTGAACTAGCCATTGTTCATTGATTGGGTTAAGTATATTTGAGGCTTTGGATAAGTACCCCAGTGGCTACTTTTCTCTTGATTACTTCAAGTCTATGTCTAGTCCTTACACATGACTCCCAACTTGATAGTCTCCCTAGATCGAATAGCACCTATCAAGCCGAAGATAGACTATCCCAACAATTAGTTTCACTTTAGGGAGTTGTAAGTCTACAAGCCTTCTTTCTAGACTGATTATTGCACAATGATGGGCACCTTAGGTTGGTTGGTGAACGCCATGCTGACGGTGACCCACCCAATGGATACACCACTCATCGTAGATGCAGTTCTGTAAGCATTCTCTAGAGTTGTCCACTATATACTTATAGGCTTTCATTTATAGGGTTCTGGATAAAGCCACTAGCGGCACCTCACATGTGGCCACTCTATTTGGATCATATCCTTAGTGAACCTATTTAGACACTACCCCAGTTACATTTGGATTGGATAGTCCCCCTTTCCTAGTAGCTACCCCTATGGTTGGAGAATTTGTCTTACGGATATGCAGATTCTCCCTTGGTCCAGTAAGTCTAAGATAACAATAGGATGATATGAGCTCTTTCTGGTCCCTGTGACACCAGGACCCATAAATAATAAACATATATATATATATATATATATATATATATATATATATATATATATCATCTTTTCCTGCATCCTATCTTTAGGGCAATGTCAAAAAAACTCCTGATAGGAATTGCTTCACTACTTTTGAGTTGAGATAAGTCCCTAGGTCAGCACTCTCTCAAATGTCACCCTTAGGTCAGGTTTGACTTGTGCCACTAATGAGTCACCCCAGTGATTGTCCTTACTTTGGGAGATATAAGTTTATCATCGATTCTCTCCAGCAATTACCATTGCACGCCAATGGGCTACCTTAGGTCAGGTTCGATTTGTTATACTATCAACCAATCACCTAGTGGTTCATTATTCAGGAAGTTATAAGTCTACAAGCTTTTTTCCATACTTGACCATTGCACACTAAAAGGGACCCCTTAGGTTGGTTAGCTCTACCTCGTGGCTAGCAGACAATCCCTTTGGATTTGTAAATTTAAGATAGGACTTGGTTGATATTAGCCCCTTCTTAGTGAATCCATCGCACAACTACAGGGTCTATCTTAAAATTTAAATAAAATTGATTCTAACTATTCTTAAGTCGATATGAGTCCACAGAGGCATTCACTCAAATAGTTGCCTTAAGACGTGTTGGATTTGTTGTACTAGCAATCGATCACCCTAGTTGTTCTTTATTTAGGAAGTTGTAAGTCTTTAAGCTTTCTTCTTAACTTAATCCTTGCACACCGAATGCCAACTCTTAGGTTGGTTAGTCCTACCTGATGACTGCTAGACTATCCTTCTAGATTTGAAAATCTAAGATAAGCTCAGACTGGTATTAGCCCCTTCTTAGTGGATCCATCACACACCAATAGGGTCCATTTCAACAAATTCACCATCCTCCCTCTAGGGGAGTCCAACTTTAAATCCACTTCATCTCCTGCGGATCTGAGCTCATATCTTTAGCAGATGTACCTTCAAAATGCGGATCATATCCTCTCCATAATGGAGCCCGCATTAAATCAAATCAAATAAAATTCCTAACCCTAGTGGGTGATGTGAACGTACTTCCCTAGTGGAAGGTTCATTCACTCATCCCTAGTGGATCTTTTCTTCCCAAATCATATTAAAATCAAACTTTTATCCTATATAGATAATTTAAACCTGCTTCCCTATTGGAAGGTTCATGCTTGTTCCCTTGGTGGATCCTTCATTCCTCTCTTATGCCCTTGGAATAAGTTGAGTTACATTGCACTAAGATCTTGATTCCTTCTACATCTCGAGTTTAGAAGAAGATTGTCTCAGTTAGTAGTTGCAATTCTTCGGACGTTATTCATTGTCTCGGTCAACACCAATACCTGTGGTGCGCCTAGTCAATTACACCACACCTATTTGGTGCTCTTTGTTGACCTCACTTTTGCAGTGAGCTCTTAACATCATCATCATAGATCTAAGACTCTTGTAGACACTAAGAGCTCCTTAGTCTTAAGACACTTCTACTAATTAGGTGAACACTTAACCTAAGCTTAGAGACTTGGAAGGGTTAGCCATAGGAAGAGGTTATGCCTTAGATATTTAGGAAGACTTTAGTACCCTATAGCCAAAAACCCAATCCTTGCTTCCTTCTTCCAAACCAAACCTTAAATTCAAATCCAAGATCATAAATCCATTCCCAAATCAAATGATTGTAACCCATAATTAAATTCAAATTCCAAATCCCTTCCTAAGCCCTCTGATTTTATCTTATGGACTTAGCGTTAACAAAATTCAAATCAACCCCAATTAAATTGACTTTCTAAAATATCAAATTCAATCTCAAATCAAATCACAACCCAAATTCTAAATAAAATCCAACTCCAAATGATTGAAACCCATGATTAAATTCAAACTCCAAAATCCTTTCCTAAGCTAAATGAACCACATTCATATGCTTAGCCAAAACCCCCTTCAAACCAAATCAAATTTGATTGATTTCTTTATAATCAATAATTCCTTTATTTATATTCACAAAAATAAACTAAATAGAAATTCAAACCATTCAAATCAAATCAAACTAAGTCAAACCAAATCAAGACCTTTCTTAAGCCATATGAACCCACCTCCATAAGCTTAACCAAATTTCAACCCAAATCAACCCAAACTCAATTGATTTCTTTATAAATCAATAATTCCTTCATTTATATTCACAAATATAAATGAAGCCCACCCTCGAATGACCAAAAATTAAATCAAACCAAATCAATTCCCTACTTAAGCCCTTTTGACTTACATCCCTCAACTTGGTCAAATTTGCTTCCAAACCACTCCAAACTCAAGTGATTTTCCATGAATCATTTATATCTTCATTTATATTCACAAATATAAATGAAATATAAATCCAAGTGGCCAAAACCAAACCTAAATCAAATCAAATATCCAATTTTAGTCTTTTTAGCCAAATTTTTGAACTTGGCTAAATGATACCCAAATAAACTCATAAGCCATGGATTTTCTCATGATTCAATCATTGTTCCAAATATAAACATAAACTATAATTATCAAACCAAATCAAAGCTAATCAAAGTCAAACCCAAGATAGCCCTTTTTGACTTCAAATTATCATATGAACCAAAATTCTTTTGGCTTTAAACCATTTGCAATTGGATTTATATTTCCATCTCAAACCCATTTACCAATACAACTAAACTTGAATCAAGCCATGATCAAGTCAATTGACCCATTTAGGTCCACTTGACTCAAAGTAACATAAAATACCTTTTCGAGCCAAGTTCTAATCCAACCCAAAATGGATTGAACTAAGCTCATCTAAACTTCATATCTTGATCAACAATCATCCTAAGGTGATCAACTACCTTGAATTAGGTCAAGCCAAGTCAACTTGGTCCTTTGACCAAGTCAACCTTTAGCCTAAATGAAACCTAAACAAGCTAAAACTCACCATATGCCAAATCGATTGAAACTATTGACTCAAACCCACTCATAATCAATGACTGAACATGATCATACCCTCAATTGAGCCAAACCAAGTCCAATTGATTGTTTGACCTAAGTTGACCCAAATTAGCCTAAAAAGCCAAAATGGGTCAAATCATGATTTGATCCAAATTGATTACAACAAATGGCTCAAGTTCATTCCAAATTATTGACCTTGACCAAATTGATTTGATCTTAATCATCGATGGATTATAGATTCTTATTCCCAATCGATCTTCTTTCCACAAGTCATATAATCAAATCAAATTCAAACTTTATCCACAAGAGATTTTCTTCTTCTATGCCCTCGACATAGAGCCCACTCATGTCATGTCCAATGCATGTGTGATCCCCTAGCGGATCTCCCTCCATGTCATTAACATGGAATTCTCATCAAATCTTATTTCTTTTCTTATGTACACCTTTAATACTTCTACCAAAAGCCTAAAAATGTATTCATTCAAATTACATCATCTTAACATTATAATCAACATTTTATGATTTATGATGGTGCAAGCTCAAACTAACTATATAACATCATGTTAATTCTACTAGAAATGGTACAAAATAGCATAATTTTGGTGTTACTTCTTGGAGTGTGCCGTCAATTTGATGAAATTTTTCCATCTCAACCTTCAAATTAACCTTTTTGTGAGTTTTGACCCAATGTATTACAACAAAAGTAAAACATACTAAAATGTACAATAACATTTAGTAACACAACACCACATTCATATATATGTGAAATTATATTGTTACGTAAGTTATAATTTAATATGCTTTCATATAATATATTATCTTACTTTACACATTAAAATGAATCACTTTAACCAAAAAATTTGTAAAATTTGGTTGAATAATGAACATTTATTTTGAATGCAAAATTCCATTCCTTTGATTAAATGACACATCGTAGCACACCCCCAATGATGTTCACTAGAGCTTCCCTTAAATTTGGCCAAATCCTATCATCTCAACCTATAAATTAGTATTTTTATGAATTATACTAGTACAAACTCTACTACATCATACTATAACAAACTAAAATATGCTAAAAAATAAGTAGCAATACATAGTAGTATGCTATAATGCATGATGCTGCACTATGTTATGGCATCATATATTATAATACACTATAACATATTATACTATATTATATTGCATATCACATCACAAGGGATTATTTAAGATAAAAAAATCATAAAATTAGTCTAAATAATAAAAAATATATATTTTAGTGGTATCACTTACATATTTTAAATTAAAATAATATATTATGATGCCATGCTCTACCTATTATGAATTTGGCCAAATTTCAACATTTTAAAGTCTAAAACAACATTTTTATAAACAATGCTTGTGTAGGCTTGACTGCATGATTTTAAAATACTAAAAGAATTTAAAATGCATAGAATAATATATTATGATATATGATGCTATACTATGCTACAACATTTAATATTTATTTTGAACATAAAATCTTACTTTTAGACTACAAGTGGTGTAGCACACCTTCGGTATAATAATCTAATTCCCACTTCAAATTTAACAAATTTCATCATCTGATTTATTAAATCATTATTTTTATGATTTATATTAATATAGACTATAGGACAATGCCATAATATACTAAAACATTTCAAAACATCATATAACATCAAAAAATACATCACTACATGCTCAAATATATGATGCTACATTATATTATAATATATGCTATTATAATATGATTTATGGTTAGGGTTTAGGGTATATAAATATCTAATAGTCAAGGGAATGTCTCTTAAAGACATTTTCTTTAGCTACCATAACTATGTTAGGATCAAGTCATTCTTTAGATCTACTCCTAATGGCATCTTTATTCAAGGTTTAGGGTTTTGGGTTTAGAGTTAGGGTTTGGGGTTAGTTTAGGGTTTATGGTTTAAGTTTAGTTTAGGGTTTAGGGTTTAGGGTTAGATTAGGGTTTAAGGTTTAGGGTTTGAGGTTTAGGGTTTAGGGTTGTAAGTTTTAGAGTTTAGGGTTTATGGTTTTAGGGTTTAGGATTTAGGGTTTAAGGTTTTGGGTTTAGGTTTAGGGTTTAGGGTTTAGGGTTTAGGGTCTAGTGTTTAGGGTTTAGGGTTTTTAGGATTTATGGTTTAAGGTTTATGATTTAGGTTATAAGTTTAGGGTTTAAGTTTTAGTTTAGGGCTTAGGGTTTAAAGTTTAAGGATTTTTTTAACTGAGAACAAATTCAAATTCAATATTTCTTCTTTTCAATTTCATCAACCAAGTAGCACCCTAGGTTTCTAAGACACAAGCGATGACATAGATAAAAAATGAGCACCCATAAAGAAAATCAAATACCCTAGATAAGTAGAACCATCTCTACTATAAAAACACAATTCCATGAGCAGCAGATCAGATCGACCATTTTTCAATTTCTCTAGTTCCCATCAGAACCACCCCCACCTCTCGAGTAGCAGGATCTGCCATCATATCCTTGATCTCTCCCTCAGACACCACCATGGTTGTAACCTCCGTCGCTCCTCTTACCTCCATAACCACCACTGCTCCGACTACCACCTCCATATCCACCAGCACCTCTAGATCCCCCACCACCACTGCAATAATCGTCACCTCCGCCTTCGCCTCCATCACTAGATCTAGACTGAGCCTAGTTGATGTTGATGTTCCTGTTATCAAGGTTCTACCCATTCTTAGGGTTTAGGGTTAGTTAAAGGTTTAGGGTTCATTTAGGGTTTAGTGTTTAGGGTTTAGGGTTAGTTTAGAGTTAATGGTTTAGGGTTTGGGGTTGGTGCTTAGGGTTTTATGTTAAAGGTTTTAGGGTTTAGGGTTTAGGGTTTAGGGTTTAGGGTTTATGATTTAGGGTTTAGGGTTTAAGGATTAAGGTTTTATGCTTTAGGGTTTAGGGCTTAGGGTTTAGGGTTTAGGATTGTAGGTTTAGGGTTAGTTTTAGGGTTTAGGGTTTTTAGGATTTATGGTTTAAGGTTTATGATTTAGGTTATAAGTTTAGGGTTTAAGTTTTAGTTTAGGGCTTAGGGTTTAAAGTTTAAGGATTTTTTTAACAGAGAATAAATTCATATTCAATATTTCTTCTTTTCAATTTCATCAACCAAGACCCTAGGTTTCTAAGACACGATGACATAGATAAAAATGAGCACCCATAAAGAAAATCAAATACCCTAGATAAGTAGAACCATCTCTATTATAACAACACAATCCCATAAGTAGCAGATTAGATTGACCGTTCTTGAATTTCTCTAGTTCCCATCAGAACCACCCCCACCTCTCAAGTAGCAGGATCTGCCATCATATCCTTGATCTCTCCCTCAGACACCACCATGGTTGTAACCCCCGTCGCTCCTCTTACCTCCATAACCACCACGCCCCCACTACCACCTCCATATCCACCACACCTCTAGATCCCCCCACCACCAGCAATAATCGCCACTCCCTCGCCTCCATCACTAGATCTGACCTAGTTGTTGACGCTGATGTTCCGTTATCAAGGTTCTACCCATTCTGGGTTTAGGTTAGTTAAAGGTTTAGGGTTCATTTAGGGTTTAGTGTTTAGGGTTAGTTTAGAGTTAATGGTTTAGGGTTTGGGGTTGGTGCTTAGGGTTTTATGTTAAAGGTTTTAGGGTTTAGGGTTTAGGGTTTAGGGTTTTAGGGTTTAGGGTTTATGATTTAGGGTTTAGGGTTTAAGGATTAAGGTTTTATGCTTTAGGGTTTAGGGCTTAGGGTTTAGGGTTTAGGATTGTAGGTTTAGGTTTAGGGTTTAGGATTTTAGGGTTTAGGGTTTTAAATTAAATAAAACCAGTAGGTTTAGGTTTATTTAGCTTTATTTATTTATTTGATTTGATTTAATTTTTTTATTTTATTTAAGTTTTTTTATTTAGTTTATTTTATTTAATTTTATTTTATTTAGTTGGGCTTTTATTTTAGTTTATTTTTTAGGTTTAGGTTTATTTTTTAGTTGAGTTTTATTTTTATTTTATTTTTTAGGTTTAGGTTTTACCTTTAATTTTTAGGGTTAGGTTTAGGTTTTTATTTAATTTTTTTAGATTTAGGTTTTAGGTTTTTATTTTAGGTTAATTTTTTGGTTTTCTTTTTTTAGTTTCGGTTTAGGTTTATTTTTACTTTATTTTATATTATTTAGTTTAGGTATAGGTTTAGGTGTAAGTTTAGTTTAATTTAGGTTTAGGAACAGGTTTTATTTTATTTTGTTAATTTTTTTTCATGTTTAAGTTTTTATTTATTTTATTTTTATTTTAGGTTTAGTTCTTATTTTATTTAGGTTTTTTATTTTTTTAGTCTTGTTTACGTTTTTATTTATTTTATTTTAGTTTAGTTTTATTTTTTATTTATTTTCTTTTTAAGTTTAGGTTTAGGTTTAGGTTTTAGTTTATGTTTTTATTTTAATTTGATTTAGGGTTTTTTATTTATTTAATTTTTTGATTTTATTTAGTTTAGGTTTAGGTTTTAGCTTTTTAGGCTTTAGGGTTAGTTTATGGTTTAGGGTTTAGGGTTTGAGGTTTAATGTTTAGGGTTTAGAGTTTAGAGTTTACATTTTAGGTTTAGGGTTTAAGTTTTAGTTCAGGGTTTACAATTATTTTAATTGAGGACAAATTCAAATTCAACATTTCTTCTTTTCAATTTCATCAACCAAGTAGCACGCCAAGTTTTTAATGATGCAAGTGATGACATAGATTAAAAATGAGCACCCACAGAGCAAATCAAAAGCCCTAGATAAGTAGAACCATCTCTACTATAAAGAAAAAGTTCCATAAGCAACAGATCGGATAGATCATTCTCTAGTTTCTTCAGTTCCCATCAGAACCACCATCGCCTCTTGAGTAGCGGGATCCACCATCATATCCTCGATCTCTCCCTCTACTACCACCATAGTTGTGACCTCCGTCCCTCCTCCCACCTCCATAACCACCACTGCTCTGACCACCACCTCTATATCCATAAGCACCTCCAGATCCCCCACCATCACTGCAATAACTTCCACCTTTGCCTTCGCCTCCACCACCAAATCTAGATTGAGCCTAGTTGACGATGATGTTCCTACCATCAAGGTTCTGCCCATTATTAAAGTTTATGGTTAGTTTAGGGTTTACATTTTATGGATAGTTTAGGGTTTAGGGTTTAGGGTTTGGTGTTTAGGGTTTAGGGCTATAGGTTTTAGGGTTTAAGGTTTAGGGTTTAGGGTTTAGGGTTTAGGGTTTTAGGGTTTAGGGTTTGTGGGTTTAGGTCTTTAGGGTTGTAGGTTTAGGCTTTAGGGTTTAAGGTTTAGGGTTTAGGGTTTAGGGTTTAGGATTTAGGGTTTGTGGTTCTTTTTTTTTTTAAATTAAGTAAACTGGTAGGTTTAGGTTTATTTAGTTTATTTTTTTATTTGAGTTTATTTTATTTTTTTATTTTTATTTAGGTTTATTTTTTATTTTTCTTAGCTTAGTTAATTTAATTTAGGTTTATTTAGTTTACTTTAGGTTTTTTATTTGAGTTTATTTTTTTAGGTATAAATTTATTTTTTAGTTGAGTTTTATTTTTATTCTATTTTTTAGGTTTAGGTTTTATCTTTTATTTTTAGGTTTAGATTTAGGTTTTTATTTTAGTTTTTAGGTTTATGTTTTAGGTTTTTATTTTAGGTTTATTTTTAGGTTTTATTTTTTATTTAGGTTAAGGTTTTTTTTTTTAGTTTATTTTAATTTATTTAGTTTAGGTTTATGTTTAGGTTTAGGTTTTATTTTATTTTGTATATTTTATTTTTCTTTTTGGTTTAGTTTTTTTTTAGTTTAGGGTTTAGCTTTCATTTTTTATTTATTTTTAGGTTTAGGTTTTTATTTAGTTTTTATTTATTCTATTTTAGATTTATTTTATTTTTACTTTAGGTTTAGTTCTTATTTTATTTAAGTTTTTTATTTCTTAGTTTAGTTTAGGTTTTTATTTATTTTATTTTAGTTTAGTTTTTATTTTTATTTTATTTTCTTTTTAGGTTTAGGTTTATGTTTTTGTTTAGGTTTAGGTTTTAGTTTATGTTTTTATTTTATTATATTTTTTATTTTATTTTAGTTTATCTTTTTTATTTATTTTATTTTTAAGTTTTTTTTAGTTTAGGTTTAGGTTTTTAGCTTTTTAGGGTTTAGGTTAGTTCAGGGTTTAGGTTTTCGGGTTTAGAGTTTAGGTTTTAGGCTTAGGGTTTAAGTTTTTTATTTAGGGTTTAAGGTTTATGGTTTAGGGTTTAAGGTTTTTTTTTGATAGATAACAAATTCATATTCAAAATTTCTTCTTTTCGATTTCATCAACCAAGTAGCACCTCAAATTTTCTAAGATGCAAGCGATGACATAGATAAAAAATGAGCACCCATAAAGAAAATCAAAAATCTTGGATAAGTACAATCGTCTCTAGTGTAAAGATAAAGTATCATAAGCAATTGATCGGATCAGCATTCTTCAGTTTCTCCAGTCCTGAATAGAACCACCCCCGCCTCTCGAGTAGTTGGATCCACCATCATATCCTCGATCTCTGCCTCTGTCACCACCACAATTGTAACCTCTATCACTCCTCTCGCCTCCATAACCACCACTGCTTCGACCACCACCTCCAAATCCACCAGCACCACCAGATTCTCCACCACCATTGTGATAACCATCACCTTCGCCTTCGCCTCCATTGCCAGATCTAGATTGAGCCTAGTTGATGGTGATGTTCCTGCCATGAAGGTTCTTCCCATTATTAGGGTTTATTGTTAGTTTAGGATTTAGGGTTAGTTTAAAGTTTAGGGTTTGAGGTTTAGGGTTTAGGGTTGTAGGTTTTAGGGTTTAGGGTTTAGGGTTTAGGGTTTAGGGTTTATGGTTCTAGGGTTTAGGATTTAGGGTTTAAGGTTTAGGGTTTAGGTTTTAGGGTTTTAGTGTTTAGGGTTTAGGGCTTAGGGTTGCAGGTTTAGGGTTGTAGGTTTAGGGTTAGTTTTTGGGTTTATGGTTTAGGGTTTAGGACTTTGGCTTTAGTGTTTAGGATTTTTTTTTTTAAATCTAGTAAACCGGTAGGTTTAGGCTTAATTAGGTTTTATTTTATTTTTTATTTTTATTTAAGTTTATTTTTGATTTTTATTTAGTTTAGTTTATTTATTTTTGTTTAGGTTTTTTTATTTTAGTTTATCTTTTCATGTTTAGGTTTATTTTTTAGTTGAGTTTTGTTTTTATTTTATTTTTTTGGTTTATATTTTATTTTTTATTTTTAGGTGCATGTTTAAATTTTTATTTTATTTTTTTAGGTTTAGGATTTAATTCTTTATTTAAGGTTTATTTTAGGTTTTACTTTTTAGTTTAGGTTTAAGTTTATTTTTCATTTATTTTATTTTTTTCTAGTTCAGGTTTAGGTTTTATGTACTTTTGTTTAGGTTTAGGTTTATTTTATTTTGTTTATTTTATTTTTATTTTAAGTTTAGTTTTTTTAAGTTTAAGGTTTAGGTTTTATTTATTATTTATTTTAAGGTTTATTTTTTAGGTTTAAGTTTTTATTTATTTTTCTATTTTATTTTATTTTAGGTTTATTTTATTCTTATTTTATGTTTAGTTTTTATTTTATTTAGTTTTTTATTCTTTGGTTTATTTTATTTTTTAAATTAATTTAGGTTTTTATTTTTTATTTTAGTTTAATTTTTATTTTTTATTTATTTTATTTTTAGGTTTAAGTTTAGGTTTTAGTTAAGGTTATTATTCTATTTTATTTTATTATTTTTGTTAACTTTTATTTATTTATTTTATTATTAGGTTTTATTTAATTAATGTTTAGGTTTTTAGGTTTTTAGGGTTTAGGGTTTAGGGTTTAGTGTTTAGGCACAGGGTCCTGATCTGAGGGTTTAGGGTCAGCTTAAAGGGTTAGTTTAGTGGTAGTGTTTAGGCTTGGTCATTGGTTTAGGGTCAGGTTTAAGATCTGTAGGGTTTAGGGTTTAGGCCTGTGGCCTGTGGCCTAGAGTTTAGGGTTTAGGGCCCAGTGGTTTAGGCATAGGTTTAGGGTCTGGGTTAGGCTCAGGGCCTAGGCCAGGGCCCAGGTGGTAGGGTTTATGGTAGTGTAGTAGACATGATTTATGGTTTAGGGTTACTTTTAATTAAGCAACCCAGGTTTAGGTTTATTTAGTATTTATTTATTTTAGTTTATTTTATTTTTATTTTTATTGGTTTATTTTCTTATTTTAGTTTAGTTTATTTATTTTAGATTTTTTATTTTAGTTTATTTTTTGGTTGAAGTTTAGGTTTAAACATATTTTTTAATTAATTTATTTTATTTTATTTTTTAGGTTTAAGTTTTAATTTTTATTTTTAAGTTTAAGTTTTGGTTTTTATTTTATTTTTTTAGGTTTTAGGTTTTTATTTTAGGTTATTTTTAGGTTTTATTTTTTTGTTTAGGTTTAGGTTTATTTTTAGTTTATTTTATTTTATTTAGTTTAGGTTTGGGTTTAGGTTTAGGTTTAGTTTATTTTATGTTTAGGTTTAAGTTATATTTATTTTAGTTTAGTTTATTTTAGTTTACATTTAGGTTTATTTTATTTTTATTTTAGGTTCAAGTTTTATTTTTTATTTATTTTTAGATTTTTTTTAGGTTTATTTTTTAGGTTAGGTTTTTTATTTAGTATTAATTTTTCTTATTTTAGGTTTATTTTAATTTTATTTTAGGTTTAATTTTTATTTTGTTTAGGTTTTTTATTCTTAGGTTTAGTTTAAATTTTAGTTTAGATTAGGTTTTTATTTATTTTATTTTAGTTTACTTTTATTTTTTATTATATTTTATTTTTAACTTTAGGTTTAGGTTTTAACTTAGGTTTTTAATTTATTTTATTATATTTAGTTTATTTAGATTTAGTTATTTAATTTATTTTCTTATTAAGTTTTATTTAGTTTAGGTTTAGGTTTTTAAATTTTTAGGGTTTAGGGTTTAGGGTTTGAGGTTTAGTATTTAGGGTTTAGAGTTAAGGGTCTAAGGTTTAGGGTTTAGGGTTTAGGGTTTAGGGTTTTTAGGTTTCAGGGCTTGGTGATATGGTTTTAGGTCTATGGTTCAAGTTTTAATTTAGGGTTTAGGGTATTTGTTTTTTTAACAAAGAACAAATTTAGATTCAACAATTTTTCTTTTTGGTTTCATCAACCAAGTAACATACCAAGTTTTCTAAGACACAAATGCTGACACAAATAAAAAATTAGCGCATAGAGCAAATCAAAAAGATAACAAAACTAGATCCATCTCTACTATAAAGACATTGTTCCATAAGCAGCAGATTAGATCGGCCATTTTTCAATTTCTCCATCTGAGAATATCCTGATCTCAATCTCGCCACCACCATGCCTATAACCTCCATCGCCTGCATCCATAACCACCACTACTCCGACCACCACCTCCATATCCAACACCACCTCCATATCCCCCACCACCACTGCGATAACCTCCATCTCCGCCTTCACCTCCACTACCAAATCTAGACCAAGCCTGGTTGACGGTGATATTCATTCCATCAAAGTTCTTCCCATACTTAGGATTTAGGTTTAGATTTAGGTTTATTACATTTTAGGGTTTAGGATTATTTTAAAATTTATTTAGTTTCTTTAGGTTTAGGTTTAGGCTTTTAGGTTTAGGGTTTAGGGTTTAGAGTTTAAGGTTTAAGGTTTAGGGTTTTAGGGTTAATGGTTTTAGGGTTTATGGTTTACAGTTTTTTAGGGTTTAGCATTTAACATTTGGTTTTGGGTTTAGGATTTAGGGTTTAAGGTTATTTTTTGTAATTAAGTAAACCAGTAGGTTTAGGTTTATTTAGTATATTTAGTTTATTTTTTATTTAGCTTAGTTCACTTTTTTTATTTTTATTTAGGTTTAATTTTTCTTTTTATTTACCATAGTTTATTTATTTTAGTTTATTTTTTACATGTATGTTTAACTTTTAGTAGATTTTATTTTTATTTTATTTTTTAAGTCTTATTTTGTATTTTTAGGTATAGGTTTAGGTTTTATTTTATTTTTTTTTTAGTTTAGGTTTGAAGTTTTTATTTAATTTTTTTTGTTTAGATTTAGGTTTATTTTTAGTTTATTTTATTTTATTTCATTTAGGTTTAGGTTTAGGTTTAATTTAGGTTTAGGTTTAGTTTTATTTATTTTAGTTTAGTTTAGGTTTAGGTTAATTTTGTTTTGTTTATTTTATTTTTATTTTAGGTTTATGTTTTTTTTAGTTTAGGTTTTTTTTTTAGTTTTCGGTATAGATTTTATTTTTTATTTATTTTTAGGTTTACATTTTTATTTAGTTTTTATTTTATTTTGTTTTAGGTTTATTTTATTTTTATTTTATTTAGTTATTTATTTTAGGTTTATTTTATTTTTATTTAGTTTAGGTTTTTTTATTTACTTTATTTTAGTTTATTTTTATTTTTTAATCTTTATTTTTAAGATTAGTTTAGTTTTAATTTAGGTTTTATTTATTTTATCTTTATTTTAGTTATTTAGTTTATCTTTAGGGTGTGGGCTCAGTGAGTGTTTGGGTCAGTGGTCAGGATACTGGGGATCAGGGTTAGGGTTGGGTAAGATTTAGTGGGTCTTGGGATCAGTAGTGGCCTGTGTCAGCCTTTAGAGAATAGGGCTGTGGCTCAGGGTATTTAGAGTTTAGGGTTTAGATCTTGAGTAGGTCAGCTGTGGCTCAGGGCCTGAACCCAGTGGCCTAGGATTTCATGACCAGTAGGGTCAGGCTAGTGGTTGAGCCTAGTTACTTTAGGGTAGGGTTTATTTTAAAAAAAAAAAGCAATCAACATGTTTAGTTTATTTAGTTTTAGTTTATTTTATTTATCCATTTATTATTATTTATTATTTAGTTTAGTTTATTTATTTTAGTTTGGTTTTATCTTAGTTTATTTTGTTTAGTTTAGGTTTATATTTACTTTAGATTAGTAGGTTTTATTTATCTTTATCTTTATTTTATTTCTATATTATTATTTTTAATGTATAGTTTAAGCCTTTTAATTTGGTTTCATTTATTTTATTATTTTATCTTATTTAGGTCAGGTTTTATTTATCTTCTTGAGGTCTTATTTAGTCAGCTCTTTTAGGTTTTAGGGTTTGTGGCCTGTGTCAGGTCAGAGGGTAGTGGCTCAGGGCCTAGTGTCTCAGGGCCAGCATGGTTTAGTGGCCCAGGGCCTGGCTGTCACTCAGGTAGGGTCACTAGGCTCAGCCTGGCTCAGGGTCAGGGCTCAGGGTCATTGGCTCACACCAGAGCTCTTTAGCGGCCAGATTTGGTGTCACTAGAGAAGTTTAGGCCTAGGGCTCAGGGCCTGGTGGCCTAAAGTGGCTCAGGAGGGCCTGGGGTCCAGGGTTTATTCTTTTAGGGCCCAGGGCCTGTGGTTTGTGCAGTGGCCTGTTAGGGTTTAGGGCCTGTGGTTTATGGCCAGTCAGAGTTGAGGGTAGCATTTTAGGTTTAGGGCCCAGTTTAAGATGCAAGGGTCAGGGTTTATGGTAAGGTTTAGGGTTTAGGGTTTAACATTTAGGGTTTCAAAGGCCTAGGTTTTTTTAAATTAACCAAACCCAGAGTTTAAGATTATTTAGTTTGTTTCTTATTTATTTTCTTTGATTTTATTTTTTATTTTTATTTAGGTTTAGGTTTATGTTTATTTTTTAGTTTAATTTTAATTTTATATTGTTTATTAAGTTTAGGTTTCATTTTTTTTTATTTTTAGGTATAGGTTTAGGTTTTTATTTTATTTTTTAGGTTTTGATTTTAGTATTTTATTTTAGGTTTATCTTTATGTTTTATTTTTAAGTTTAGTTTTAGGTTTACTTTATAGTTTATTATATTTTATTTAGTTTAGGGTTTAGGTTTACTTTATTTTAGGTTTATGTTTAGGTCTTACTTATTTTAGTTTTGTTTATTTTAGGTTTAGGGTTTTTTAATTTATTTCTAGGTTTTATTTTTAGGTTTATTTTTTAGGTTTACATTTTTATTTAGTTTTATTTTTATTTTATTTTATTTTTATTTTATATCTCAGTTTTATTCTATTTTGGTTTTTTACTTTTTAAGTTTATTTTATTTTTAGTTTAATTTAGGTTATTATTTTTATTTTAGTTTAGTTTTTTAATTTAATTTTATTTTATCTTTAGGTTTATGTTTTAGTTTATGTTTTATTTTATTTTATTTTCAAATTTTATGTTTAGTTTTATTTATTTATTTTATTTTAGGGTTTATATAGTTTAAATTTAGGTTTTAGGTTTTAGGATTTATGGTTTAGTTTAGCTCAGGTTTAGGATTTGGGGTTTATTTTAGAGTTTAGCCAGTCAGGTCTTGTGTTTCAGAGTAAAGTAGGTTGTGGGTTGAGATCTGGGTAGGTGCAAGCCCAGGGGCTCAGGGTTAGTTAGGGTCAATGGCTCATGGCATGGGCCTTTTTTAATATTTAGTGGCTCAGTTTAGGTCAGGGTCTGTGTGCCCAGGCTTGCAGTAGGCTCAGCCTCAGATGCCTGGGCTCAGGGAAGTTTAAGCCCAGTGGCCTGGGTAAGATTGGCCTAGGGTAGTGGGGTTTTAAAATTAATTAAAACGGGCAGTAGGTTTTGGATTTAGTTTATTTTGTTTATTTTATTTAGTCAATTTTTATTTTATTTAGTTTGATTTATTTTAAGATTATTAATTTTATTTTAGGTTTGTTATTTTAGTTTATTTTTTGGTTTAGGTTTAGGTTTATGCTTATTTTTTTATTTTAGTTTACTTTTTATTTTATTTTATAGGTTTAAGTTTTATTATTTATTTTTAGGTTTAGGTTTAGGTTTTTATTTGATTTTTTAGGTTTCAGTTTTAGGTATTTATTTTAGTTTTATTTTTAGGTTTTATTTTTTATTTTAGGCTTAGGTTTATTTTAGTTTATTTTATTTTATTTAGTTTAGGGTTTAGGTTTAGTTTAGGTTTTATTTATTTTAGTTTAGGTTTAGGTTTATTTTATTTTGTTTATTTTATGTTTAGGTTTTTATTAGTTTTTATTTTAAGTTTATTTTATTTTTATTTTACATTTAGTTTTATTTTATTTAGTTTTCTTATTTTTAAGTTTATTTTATTTTTTAGTTTAGTTTAGGTTTTTATTTATTATATTTTAATTTAGTTTTTATTTTTTATTTATTTTTAGGTATAGGTTTAGGTTCTAGTTTAGGTTTTTATTTTATTTTATTATTTAATTTAGGTATAGGTTTATTTATTTATTTTATTTTTTGGTTTTATTTAGTTTAGGTTTAGGTTTTAAGTTTTAGCATTTGTGGTGGGTCCAGGTTTAGGGTTTAGAGTTTAGGGTTTGGGGTTTGGGTTTTGGGTTTTGGGTTCTTATAGTTTAGGGTTTAGGGTTAGCTTAGGGTTTAGGATTTGGGGTTTAGGGTTTAGGGTATAGGTTTAGGTTTAGCATTCAAGTTTTAGTTTAAGGTTTATGGCTTTTTTTAAGAGAGAACAAAATTCAAATTTAATATTTCTTCTTTTTGATTTCATCAACCAGGTAACACACCAAGTTTTCTAAGACACAAGCGACGACATAGATAAAAAATGAGCACACATAGAGCAAATCAAAAACCCTAGATAACTAAAACTATCTCTATTATAAAGATAAAGTTCCATAAGCAGAGATCGACGCCTTTCTTCGCCGAAGTTCCCATCAACCACCCCTCTCAAGTAGAGAGATTCACCATCATATCCCTAATCTCTCCCTCCGCCACCACAACTATTGTAACTTTCGTCGTTCCTACTACCTTCATAACCACCACTGCTCTGACCACCACCTCCAAATCCACCAGCACCTCCAGATCTCCCACCACCATTAAGACAACGATCGCCTCCGCCTTCGCCTCCATCGCCAGATCTAGATTGAGCCTTATTGACGGTGATGTTCCTGTCCGTCAAGGTTCTGCCCATTCTTAGGGTTTAGGTTTAGGTTTAGGTTTATTATGTTTTATGGTTTTGGTTTATTTTTTAATTAATTTAGTTACTTTAAGTTTAGGTTTAGAGTTTAAGGTTAGAGTTTATGATTTAGGGTTTAAGGTTTCCGGATAGGGTTTAGAGTTTAGGGTTTAGGGTTTAGGGTTGTAGGTTTAGGGTTTAGCGTTTAGGGTTTATGGATTAGGGTTTAGAGTTTGTGGTTTAGGGTTTATGGTTTAGGGTTGTAGGTTTTGGGTTTAGAGTTTAGGGTTTAGGATTTAGGGTTTCTAGTTTTTTTTTAATGAAGTAAACATGTAGGTTTAGGTTTATTTAGTTTATTTTTTTTAATTTAATTTATTTTATTTTATTTATTTTTATTTAGGTTTATTTTTATTTTTATTTAGTTTAGTTTATTTATTTTAGGTTTTTTTTATTTTAGTTATTTTTTTTAGGTTTAGGTCTAGGTTTATTTTTTAGTTGAGTTTTATTTTTATGGTTTAGGTTTTATTTTTTATTTTTAGGTTTAAGTTTAAGTTTTTATTTTATTTTTTTCAGTTTAGGTTTTAGGTTTTTAATTTAGGTTTGTTTTTAGGTTTTATTTTTGAGTTTAGGTTTAGGTTTATCTTGAATTTATTTTATTTTATTTAGTTTAGGTTTAGGTTTAATTTATTTTAGGTTTAGGTTATTTATTTATTTTAGTTTAAGTTTAGGTTTATTTTATTTTATTTATTTTATTTTTATTTTAGGTTTAGGGTTTAGGATTTATTTTATATTTATTTTTAGGTTTTTTAAGTTTATTTTTCAGGTTTAGGTTTTTATTTAGTTTCTATTTATTTTTTTATTTTACATTTAGTTTTTATTCTATTTAGGTTTTTTATTCTTAGGTTTTTTTATTTTTTAGTTTAGTTTAGGTTTTTATTTATTTAGTTTCTATTTATTTTTTTATTTTACATTTAGTTTATTTTATTTTATTTTCAGGTTTAGGTTTTGGTTTTAGTTCAATTTTTTAATTTATTTTATATTTTTTTAGTTAGGGTTTTTATATATTTATTTTTTAGGTTTTATTTAGTTTATGTTCAAGGTTTTGGGTTTAGGGCTCACTTTTTAGGGTTTACACCTTGGGTTAGGCTTTAGGGTCATGGTTCAGTGGAGTTTTTTAGTGTTTAGTCTTGGTAGGGTTTAGGTTTAGGTTTAGGGTTTTTAAAAAAATTAAATAAACCCAGAGATTTAATTAGTTTATTTTTATTTTTTTTATAGTTTATTTTAATTTTTTTTATTTATGTTTATTTTTTTTATTTTATTTAGTTTAGGTTTTTTTTTATTTATTTTATTTTATAGGTTTAGTTTAGGTTTATTTTTTTTAGTTGAGTTTTATTTTATTTTTTTTTAGGTTTAGGTTTTATTTTTTATTTTTAGGTTTAGGTTTAGGTTTTAGGTTTTTATTTTAGGTTAATTTTTAGGTTTAATTTTTGAGATTAGGTTTAGGTTTATTTTTAGTTTATTTTAATTTGTTTAGTTTAGGATTTAGGTTTAGTTTATTTTAGGTTTAGGTTTAGGTTTTATTTATTTTAGTTTATGTTTAGGTTTATTTTATTTTGTTTATTTTAGGTTTAGGTTTTTTTACTTTAGGGTTTAGGTTTAGGTTTTTATTTAATTTTTATTTTATTTCAGTATAGGTTTATTTTATTTTTATTTTACATTTAGGTTTTATTTTATTTAAGTATTTTTTTAGGTTTATTTTGTTTTTTAGTTTAGTTTAGGTTTTTATTTATTTTATTTTATTTTAGTTTTTATTTTTTATTGTATTTTACTTTATTTCTAGGTTTAGGTTTAGGTTTTAGTATATGCTTTTATATTATTTTAATTATTTTATTTTTTTAGGTTTAGGGTTTTTAAATCATTTTATTTTTAGGTTATATTTAGTTTAGGTTTAGGTTTTTAGGTTTTGGGTCTAGGGTTTAGGGTTTGTGGGTTTGGCTGGTTGTACAGGTTTAGGGTTTGTGGGTTTAGGGTTTAAGGTTTAGGGTTAGGGTTTTATTTTATTTTACATATTTGAATTTTTTTAAATTAAGTAAATTTGTAGGTATTTGTTTATTTCGATTATTTTTTATTTATTCAAGTTTATTTTATTTTTTATTTTTATTTAAGTTTATTGTTATTTTTATTTAATTTAGTTATTAATTTTATCTTAAGTTTTTAATTTTAGTTTACTTTTTTAGGTTTAGGTTTAGGTTTAAGTTTATTTTTTAGCTTAGTTTTATTTATATTTTATTTTTTAGGTTAAGTTTTCATTTTATTATTTTCAGGTCTAGGTTTAGGGTTTTATTTTATTTTTTTAGGCTTAGGTTTTAGGTTTTTAATTAGGTTTATTTTTAGATTTTATTTTTTAGTTTAGGTTTAGGTTTACTTTTAATTTATTTAATTTAATTTAATTTAGGTTTAGGTTTATGTTTAGTTTATTTTAGTTTAGGTTTATGTTTATTTTTTTTATTTTAGGTTTATGTTTTTTTTAGTTTAGGGTTTAGGTTTTATTTTCATTTTATTTATAAGTTCTATTTTGGGTTAACTTTCGGTTTGGTTTTATTTAGTTTTTATTTTATTATATTTTAGGATTATTTTTTTTTTATTTTATGTTTAGTTTTATTTTATTTAGAATTTTATTTTTTTAGTTTAAGTTTTATTTATTTAATTTTAGTTTAGTTTTTATTTTTTTTTTATTTTATTTTCTTCTCAGGTTTATGTTTAGGTTTAGGTTTAGGTTTAGGTTTTAGTTTTAGTTTTTATTTTATTTTTAGTTTAGGTGTTTTATTAATTTTATTTTTTAGGTTTTAGTTAGTTTAGGTTTAAATTTTTAGCTTTTTAGGGTTTAGGGTTTAGGCTTTAAGGTTTGGGGTTTAAGGTTTAGGGTTTTGGGTTTTAGGTTTAGGTTTTAGGGCTTAGGGTTTAGGGTTTAGGCTTTTAGGGTTTAGGATTTTAGGGTTTAGGGTTTAGGATTTTTTTTAATAGAGAACAAATTTAGATTCAACATTTCTTCTTTTTGATTTCAACAACCAAGTAACACACCAAGTTTTCTAAGACATAAGCGACGACATAGATAAAAAATGAGTAGGCATAGAGCAAATCAGAAACCCTAGATAACTAGAACCGTCTCTATAATATAGACATATAGTTAATTAGATCGACCGTCGTTCTTCTATTTTTTTTCGCCCCATCAACCACCGCCTCGAGTAATGGGATCCACCATCATATCCCTGATCCCTCCCTCCGCTACCACCACTACTGTAACTTTCGTTGCCCCTCCAACCACCATAACGGATTTAAGTTTAATTTTACTTTATTTTATTTTATTTATTTTATGTTTAGGTTTAGGTTTAGTTTATTTTAGGTTTTGGTTTAGGTTTTATTTATTTTAGTTTTGGTTTAGGTTTATTTTATTTTGTTTATTTTATTTTTATTTTAGGTTTTGGTTGTTTTTTTAGTTTAGGGTTTAGGAATTATTTTATATTTATTTTTAGGTTTATTTTTTAGGTTTAGGTTTTTATTTAGTTTTTATTTTATTTTATTTTAGGTTTATTTTATTTTTATTTTATGTTTAGTTTTTATTTTATATAGGTTTTTTATTCTTAGGTTTATTTTATTTTAATTTTAGTTTAGTTTAGGTTTTTAGTTATTTTATTTTAGTTTATTTTTATTAGTTTATTTTACTTTATTTTCAGGTTTAGGTTTAAGTTTTAGTATAAGTTTTTATTTTATTTTATATTTTTATTTTATTTAGGTTTAGGGTTTTTTATATATTTTATATAAAGGTTTTATTTAGTTTAGGTTTAGGTTTTTAGGTTTTTAGGTTTTTAGTGTTTAGGGATTAGGGTTTAGGGTTTAGGTTTCAGGGTTTATGATTTTATGGTTTAGTCTTTAGGGTTAGGATTTAAGCTTTAAGGTTTAGGGTTTAGTGTTTAGGTTTTAAGGTTTAGGGTTTTTAGGGTTTTGGGTTTTCAATTTTTTAAAAATTATGTAAATCGGTAGGTTTATTTAGTTTATTTTTTATTTATTTTAGCTTATTTTATTTTTTAGTTTAATTTATGTATATTTTCTATTTTTATTTAGTTTAGTTTATTTATTTTAGTTTAGGTTTTTTATTTTAGTTTATTGTTTATGTTTAGGTTTAAGTTTGTTTTTTAGTTGAGTTTTTTTATTTTTTAGATTTAAATTTTATTTTTTTATTTTTAGGTTTAGGTTTAGGTTTTTATTTTATTTTTTTAGGTTTAGGTTTTAGGTTTTTATTTTAGGCTCATTTTTAGGTTTAATTTTTTAGTTTAGGTTTAGGTTTATTTCTAATTTATTTTAATTAATTTAGTTTAGGGTTTAAGTTTAGTTTATTTTAGGTTTAGGTTTAGGTTTTATTTATTTTATTTTAGTTTATTCTAGTTTAGGTTTAGGTTTATTTTATTTCATTTATTTTAGGTTTAGTTTATTTTATAATTTAGGGTTTAGGTTTTATTTTGAGGTTTAGGTTTCTATTTAATTTTTTATTTTATTTTATTATAGGTTTATTTTATTTTTATTTTACATTTAGGTTTTATTTTATTTAGTTTTATTTTATTTTTTTGGTTTAGGCTAAATTTTATTTATTTTATTTTAGTTTAATTTTAATTTTAATTTTAATTTATTTTTATGTTTAGGTTTAGGATTTAGTTTTGGTTTTTATTTATTTTATTTTATTTAGGTTTTTGTTTTTTTTAATTATTTGTTTTTTTAGGTTATATTTAGTTTAGGTTTAGGTTTTTAGGTTTTTAGGGTTTATGGTTTAGGGTTTAGGGTTTAGAGTTTGGGGTTTAGGGTTTAGGGTTTAGGGTTGTAGCTTTTAGGATTTTGGGTTTAGGGTTTAAGGTTTAGAATTTATGGTTTTAGGGTTTAGGGTTTAGGGTTTAGGGTTTAGGGTTTAGGGTTTAGGGTTTTAGGGTTTAGGGTTTAGGGTTGTAGGTTTATGGTTTAGAGTTTTGTGTTTAGGGTTAAAGTTTATTTTATTTTATTTTATTATTTTTTAAAAGTAAGTAACCTGGAATATTTAGGTTTATTCAGTTTATTTTTTTATTTATTTTAGTTTATCTTATTTTTCATTTTTATTTAGGATTATTTTTATTTTTATTTAGCTTAGTTTATTTATTTTAAGTTTATTTATTTTAGTGCAGGTTTTTTATTTTAGTTTATTTTTTAGGTTTAGGTTTATTTTTTAGATGAATTTTTTTAAGGTTTAGGTTTAGGTTTTTATTTTATTTTTTTAGGTTTATGTTTTAGGTTTTTTTTTTTAGGTTTAGGTTTTTTTAAATAGAGAATAAATTCATATTCAACATTTCTTCTTTTCGATTTCATCAACCAAGTAACACACGAAGTTTTCTACGACACAAGCGACGACATAGATAAAAAATTAGCACGCATAGATCAAATAAAAAACCCTAGATAACTAGAACCGTCTCTGCTGTAAAGAAAATGTTCCATAAGCACAACATCAGATCAGCTATTCTTCAGTTTCACCAGTTCCCATCAGAACCATCTTGGCTTCTTGAGTATCAGGATCCACAATCATATCCCCGATCTCTCCCTCCGCACCACCATAATGGTAACCTCCATTGCTCCTCCCGCCTCCATAACCACCACTGCTCCAACAACCACCTCTATATCCACCAGCACCTCTAAATCCCCCTCCACCACTATGATAACCATTTCCTCTACCTTCGCCTCCACCATAAGATCTAGACTGCGCCTAGTTGACGCCGATGTTCTTGCCGTCAAGGTTTTGCCCATTCGTAGGGTTTAGTATTAGATTTAGGTTTATAAGGTTTTAGGGTTTAGGTTTATTTTTTTAATTTATTTAGTTGCTTTAGGTTTAATTTTAGGGTTTGGGGTTTAGGGTTTAGGGTTTAGAGTTAGCGTTTAGGGTTTAGGTTATAGGGTTTATGGTTTAGGGTTCAGGATTTTAAGGTTTATGCTTTTAAGGTTTAGGGTTTAGGGTTTAGGGTTAGGATTTAGGGTTTAGTGTTCTGAGTTTTTTAGGGTTTAGGCTTTGAAGTTCAAAATTTAGAATTTATGGTTTTTTTTAAAAAAAATTAAGTAACCTAGTAAGTTTAGGTTTTTTTAGTTTATTTATTTTATTTTTCATTTATCTTAGTTTATTTGAATTTTAATTATAATTAAGTTTTATTTTTTATTATTATTCAGTTTAGTTTTTTTATTTTAGGTTCATTTTCTATTTTAGTTTATTTTTTAGGTTTAAGTTTATTTTTTAGTTTAGTATTATTTATTTTATTTTTAGGTTTAGGTTTTATTTTTTATTTTATGTTTAGGTTTAGATTTTTTTTAAGGTGGTAGGTTTAGGTTTATTTTTAGGTTTTATTTTTAGTTTAGGTTTAGGTTTGTCAATTTATTTGATTTTATTTAGTTTTGGTTTGGGTTTAGGTTTAGTTTTTTTTTTTTTTTTTTTTTTTTAGTTTAGTTTATTTAGTAGTTTAAGTTAGGTTTATTTTATTTTAGGTTTTGGTTTTTTTTAAGGGTTTAGGTTTTATTTTTTAATTTTTTAGGCTTATATTTTAGGTTTATGTTTTTATTTTGTTTTAATTTTATTTTATTTTAGGTTTAATTTATTTTTAATTCAGGTTTAATTTTTAATTTTTATTTTATTTTCTTTTTAAGTTTAGGTTTAGGTTTATGTTTAAGTTTTGTTTTTAGTTTATGTTATTACTTTATTTTAATTTTTTATTTTATTTTTGTTTAGGTTTTTTACTTGTTTTATTTTTAGGTTTTATTTAGTTTTGGTTTAGGTTTTAGCTTTAGGATTAGGTTTAGGTTTAGTTTGGGTTTAGGTTTATTATTTGTGGTTTAGGGTTTAGTTTTTTTGGGTTTATGGTTTAGGTTTAGAGTCAGGGTTTAGGTTTTAGAGTTTAGGTGGTGGAGGGTGTGGGTTTAGGGTTTAGGTTTTAGGTTTAGGGTTTAGGATTTTTTTTAGCAGAGAACAAATTCAGATTGAACATTTCTTCTTTTCGATTTGATCAAGTAAGTAACACACCAAGTTTTTTAAGACACAAGTGATGACATAGATCTAAAATGAACATGCATAGACCAAATCAAAAACTTTAGATAGCTAGAACTATCGCTACTATAAAGACACAGTTCCATAAGCACCAGATCGAATTGACCATTCTTCAGTTTTTCTAGTTCCCATCAGAACCATGCCGGCCTCTCAAGTAGCAGGATCCATAATCATATCCCTGATCTCTCCCTCCACCACCACCACATCTCAGAACCACGCCGCCCTCCCCGCCTCCATAACCACCGCTACTCCGACAACCACCACCATAACCACAAACACCACCAGATCCCCCACCACCACTACGATAACTTCTGCCTCTGCCTTCACCTCCACAAATAGATCTAGATTGAGCCTGGTTGATGATGATGTTCCTGCCGTCAAGGTTCTACCCATTCTTTGGTTTAGGTTTATTAGGTTTGAGGGTTTAGGTTTATTTTTTAATTTATTTAGTTACTTTAAGTTTAGGTTTAGGGCTCAGGGTTAGGGTTCAGGGTTTATGGTTTAGGGTTTAGGGTTTAGGGTTTAGGGTTTAGGGTTTTAGGGTTTATACTTTTAGGGTTTAGGGTCTAGGGTTAGGTTTTATTTAGGTTGAGGGTTTTTTAAGGGTTTATGGTTAAGGGTTTAGGTTTGTAGGTTTATGGTTTAAGGTTTAGTGTTTAGGGTTTAAGATTTAGGATTTAGGGTTTATGGTTTAGGGTTTAGGGTTTGAGGTTTAGGATTTAGGGTTTAGGGTTTAGGATATAGGGTTTATGGTTTTTTTAAAAGTTAAATAAACCAGTAGGTTTAGGTTTATTTAGTCTATTTTTTATTTATATTAGTTTATTTTAATTCTTATTTTTACTTAAGTTTATTTTTTATTTTTATTTAGTTTAGCTCATATATTTTAGTTTAGGTTTATTATTTTAGTTTATTTTTTTGGTTTAGGTTTAGGTTTATTTTTTAGTTGAGTTTTATTTTTATTTTGTTTATAAGGTCTATATTTTATTTTTTATTTTTAGGTTTTAGGTTTAGGATTTAATATTATTTTTTTAGGTTTAGGTCTTAAGTTTTTATTTTAGGTTTATTTTTAGGTTTTATTTTTTAGTTTAGGCTTAGGTTTATTTTTAGTTTATTTTATTTTATTTAGTTTAGGTTTAGGTTTAGGTTTAGTTTATTTTGGTTTAGGTTTAGGTTTTACTTATTTTATTTTAGTTTATTTTAGTTTAGGTTTAGGTTTATTTTATTTTATTTATTTTATTTTTATTATAGGTTTAGGTTTTTTTTTTAGTTTAGGGTTTACGATTTATTTTGTATTTATTTTTAGGTTTTACTTTTACATTTATTTTTTATGTTTAGGCTTCTATTTAGTTTTTATTTTATTTTATTTTAGGTTTTTTTATTTTTATTTTATGTTTAGTTTTTATTATATTTAGGTTTTTTATTCCTACGTTTAGTTTAGTTTAGGTTTTTATATATTTTATTTTAATTTGTTTTTATTAGTTTATTTTATTATATTTTCAGGTTTAGGTTTAGGTTTTAATTTAGGTTTTTATTTTATTTTATTTTTTATGTTTTATTTAGGTTTAGTTTTTTTTAATATTTTATTTTTTTATTTTATTTATTTTAGGTTTAAGTTTTTAGGATTTTAGGGTTTAGGGTATAGGGTTATGGTTTAGTGTTTAGAGTTTAGGGCAAAGGGTTTAGGCTTTAGGGTTTAGGATTTTTAGGGTTTAAGGTTTAGTGTTTAAGCTTTAGGGTTTATGGTTTTTAGGGTTTATGGTTTAGTGTTTAGGCTTTAGGGTTTCAGGTTTTTAGGGTTTAGGGTTAGCTTAGGGTTTAGGGTTAGTTTAGAGTTTAGGGTTTAAGGTTTATAGTTTTCTTTAGTTGAGGTTTAAGGTTTAGTTCTGTTAGGAGTTGAGTTTTAGGTTTGTGTTTAGGGATTAGGGTTTAAGGATTAAAGGTTAGTTTTGGGTTTAGAGTTTAGGATTTAAGGTTTAGGGTTTTTTAGGGTTTAGGGTTTAGAGTTTAGGGTTTAGGGTTATCGGGTTTAGGGTTTAGGATTTTAGGGTTTAGGTTTTAAGGTTTTAGGGTTTAGGGTTGTAGGTTTAGGGTTTAGAGTTTAGGGTTTAGGGTTAATTTTAGGGTTTAGGGTTAGGGTTTTATTTTTAATTTTTATTAAGTTAAGTAAACTTAGGTTTATTTAGTTTATTTGGTTATTCTAGTTTATTTTATTTATTTTCTTTTGATTTTGGTTTATTTTATTTAGTTTATTTATTTTATTTTAGGTTTATTTAGGTTTAGTTTATTTTTTTATTTTTAGGTTTATTTTATTTTTAGGTTTAGGGATTTTTATTTTATATTTTAGGTTTAGGTTTAGTTTTATTTTGGTTTATTTTAGGTTTATTTAATTTATTTTATTTTTATTTTAGGTTTAGATTTTTTTTTAGTTTAGGGTTTAGGTTTTATTTTTTATTTATTTTTGTGTTTTATTTGTTAGTTTATTGCTTAGGTTTAGGTTTTTATTTAGTTACATTCAGCGATGAAGACTTACTCCTAGGGACGACCGAGCCCAACTACCTCTTTACGTTATAGTGGATCAGGTCATTCTTTAAATATACTCCTAATGACATCTTTATTCAAAGTTTAGGGTTAGGGTTCAGAGTTAACTTAGGATTTAGGGTTTAGGGTTAATTTTGGGTTTAGGGTTTAGGGTTTGTTTATAGTTTTGGGTTTAGGGTGTAGGTTTTAGAATTTAGGGTTTATGGCTTTAGGGTTTAGGGTTTAGGGTTTAGGGTTTAGAGCTTAGGGATTTAGGGTTTAGGATTTATGGTTTAGGGTTTAGGGTATAGGGTTTAAGGTTTAGTGTTTAGGGTTTAGGGATTGTAGGGTTTAGGGTTTAGGGTTTAGGGTTTAGGTTTTAAGTTTTAGGTTTTAGGTTTAGGGTTTAAGTTTTAGTTTAGGATTTAGGGTTTAGGGTTTAGGGTTTAAGGTTTTTTTAATAGAGAACAAATTCAAATTCAACATTTCTTCATTTTGATTTCATCAACCAAGTAGCACCCCAATATTCTATGACATAAGCGATGACATAGATTAAAAATGGGCACCCATAAAGCAAATAAAAAACCCTACATAAGTAGAACCATCTCTACCATAAGGACACCCTTCTATAAGCAGCAGATCAGATCGATCATTCTTCAGTTTCTCTTATTCCCATCAGAACCACCCTCGCCTCTCGAGTTGCGGTATCCATCATAATATTTAAGATCTCTCCCTCCATCACTCCTCCCACCACCATAACCATCACTGTTCTGGCCACCACCTCCATATCCACCAGCACCTCCAGAACCCCCACCACCACTACAATAACTGTTGCCTCTGCCTTCGCTACCACCGCCAGATTTAGATCGAGCCTAGTTGATGGTGATGTTTCTATCATCAAGGTTCTACCCATTCATAGGGTTTAGGGTTAGTTCAGGGTTTAAGGTTTAGGTTAGTTTAGGATTAGTTTAGGGTTTAGGGTTTGGGGTTTAGTCTTTAGGGTTGTAGGTTGTAGGGTTCAAGTTTAGAGTTTAGGGTTTTAGGGCTTAGGGTTTTAGGGTTTCAGGTTTAGGGTTTAGGGTTTAGGGTTTAAGGTTTAGGGTTTAGGTTTTAGAGTTTAGGGTTAGAAGGTTTAGGGTTTAGGATTTAGGGTTTAGGGTTTATGGTTATAGGTTTATGGTTTAGGGTCTGGGGTTTAGGGTTTAGGATTTTGGATTTAGGGTTTTTTTAAATTAAATAAACTAGCACGTTTAGGTTTTATTTAGTTTATTTAGTTTATTTTCTATTTAATTGAGTTTATTTTATTTTTTATTTTTATTTAGGTTTATTTTTTATTTTTATTTAATTTAGTTTATTTATTTTAGTTTAAGTTTTTCATTTTAGTTTATTTTTTAGGTTTAGGTTTATTTTTTTACAGAGTTTTATTTTTAGTTTAATTTTTAGATTTAGGTTTTCTTTTTTATTTTTAGGTTTAGGTTAGGTTTTATTTTATTTTTTTTAAGTTTAGGTTTTAGGTTTTTATTTTTTAGGTTAGGTTTAGGTTTATTTTTGTGTATTTTATTTTATTAGGTTTAGGTTTCAGTTTAGGTTTAGTTTATTTTAGTTTTAAGTTTAGGTTTTATTTATTTTAGTTTAGTTTATTTTAGTTTAGGTTTAGGTTTATTTTATTTTATTTCTATTTTAGGTTTAGGTTTGGTTTTAGTTTAGGATTTAGGTTTAATTTTTTATTTATTTTTAGGTTTAGGTTTTATTTTATTTATTTTTAGGATTAGGTTTTTATTTAATTTTTATTTAATTTTATTTTATTTCAGTTTTTTATTCTTAAGTTTATTTTATTTTTTTAGTTTAGTTTTGGTTATTATTTATATTATTTTAGTTTCTTTTTATTTTATGTTTTATTTTCTTTTTAGGTTTAGGTTTAGGTTTTAGTTTAGGTTTTTATTTTATTTAGATATAAATTTTTCTATTTATTTTACTTTCAGGTTTTATTTAGTTTAGGTTTAGGTTTTTAGGGCTCAAGGTTTAGGGTTTATGGTTTAGGGTTTAGGATTTAGGGTTTTTAATGTTTAGGGTTTAGGGTTTAGGGTTTAGGGTTTTAGGGTTTAGGGTTTAAGGTTTAGGGTTTAGGGCTAGGGTTAAAGTTAAGGGTTTAGGTTTTAGGGTTTAGGGTTTAGGGTTAGTTTAAGGTTTAGGGTTTAGAGTTTTTAGGATTTAGGTCAAGGGTTTAGGGTTTAGGATTTAGATTTGGTTTTAGGGTTAAGGGTTTAGAGTTTTGGGTTTAAGATTTAGGGTTTAGGGTTTTTTTTTTTAAATTAAGTAAACCGATAGGTTTAGGTTTATTTAATTTATTATAGTTTTTTTTTGTTTTTATTTTTATTTAAGTTCACTTTTTATTTTTATTTAGTTTAATTAATTTATTTTAGTTTAGGTTTTTTATTTATATTTATTTTTTAGGTTTAAGTTTATTTTTTAGTTGAGTTTTATTTTTATTTTATTTTTTAGGTTTAGGTTTTATTTTTTATTAGTGGGATTAGGTTTAGGTTTTTATTATATTTTTTTTAGATTTTTTTAGTTTATGTTTATGTTTATTTTCTATTTATTTTATTTTATTTAGTTTAGGTTTAAGTTTAGGTTTAGTTCATTTTAGGTTTAGGTTTAGGTTTTATTTATTTTGGTCTAGTTTATTTAATTTAGGTTTAGGTTTATTTTATTTTGTTTATTTTTTTATTTTAGGTTTAGGTTTTTTTAGTTTAGGGTTTAGGTTTTATATTTTATTAATTTTTAGGTTTACCTTTTAGGTATTTAGATTTTATTTTATTATATTTTAGGCTAATTTTTTTTAGTTTTTATTTTATTTAGGTTTTTTATTCTTAGATTTATTTTACTTTTATTAATTTTAATTTTTTATTTTATTTTATTTTTAAGTTCAGGTTTAGGTTTAGGTTTTAGTTTAGGTTTTTATTTTATTTTATTTAGGTTAAATTTTTTACTTTTAGGTTTAGGTTTTTAGGTTTTAAGTGTTTAGGGTTTAGGGTTTGGGTTTATGGTTTAGGGTTTTGGGGTTTGGAGTTTTAGGGTTTAGGATTTTGGGTTAGGGTTTAGGATTTATGGTTTAGGGTTTAGTGCTTAGGCTTTAGGGTTTAGGGTTTTCAAGGTTTAGGGTTTAAGGTTTAGGTCTAGTTTAGTGTTTAAGTTTTTTTGGGTTCATGGTTTATTAGGGTTTAGGGTTTAGGGATTAGGATATCTTGGTGTTTAGGGTATGGGGTTTAGGGTTTAGGGTAGTTTTAGGATTTAGGGTTTAGGGTTTAGGATTTAGGAGGGTTTAGGGTTTAGGGTTTCGAGTTTAGGGTTTAGGATTTTTTTTTGTTTTTTAAAAATTAAGTAAACCGGTAGGTTTAGGTTTATGTAGTTTACTTAGTTTATTTATTATTTATTTTAGTTTATTTTAATTTTTCTTTTATTTAGGTTTAATTTTTATTTTTATTTAGTTTAGTTTATTTATTTTAGGTTTATTTATTTTAGTTTAAATTTTTTATTTTAGTTAATTTTTTAGGTTTATGTTTATGTTTGTGTTTATTTTTTTAGTTTAGTTTTATTTTTATTAAATTTTTTAGGTTTAGGTTTTATTTTTTATTTTTAGGCTTAGGTTTAGGTTTTTATTTTATTTTTTTAGGTTTAGGTTTTACTTTTTAATTTAGGTTTTATTTTTTATTTATTTTTAGGCTTATTTTTTAGGTTTAGGTTTTTATTCAGTTTTTATTTTATTTTATTTTAGGTTTATTTTATTTTTATTTTACATTCAGTTTTTATTTTATTTAGGTTTTTATTTTTTAGGTTTATTTTATTTTTTTAGTTTAGTTTAGGGTTTTATTTATTTTATTTTAGTTTAGTTTTTATTTTTTATTTTATTTTATTTTTATGTTTAGGTTTAGGTTTATGTTTAGGTTTTAGTTTAAGCTTTTATTTTATTTTATTTATTTTATTTTATTTAGATTTTATGTTTAGATTAAGTCATTATTATTATTATTTATTATTATTATTATTTTATTAGTTAGTATAGATTATTTATTTGGGTTTTATGGTTTAGCGTTTAGTTAGTTTTATTATTTATTATTAGTTTTATTATTAGTTATTAGTTTATTATTTATTTCATTATTATTATTATTAGTTTTGTTTTGTTTTATTAGGTTGGGTTTAGGGTTTATAGTTCGCTTATGGTTTACAGTTAGATTAGGGTTTAGGGCTTTAGGGTTTAGGGTTTAGGATTTAGGGTCTAGGGTTTAGAGTTAGTTTAGGGTTTAAGGTTTAGGGTTTTAGGGTTTAGCATTTAGGGTTTAGGGTTTAGGGTTAGGGTTTATGGTTTAGGGTTTCAGGTTTAGTGTTTAGGGTTTAGGGATTAGGGTTTAGGGTTTAGGGTTTAGGGATGTAGTTTTAGGGTTATAGGTTTAAGGTTTAGGGTTAGTTCTAGGGTTTAGGGTTTTGGATTTAGGGCTTAGGGTTTAAGGTTTAGGTTTTTTTTTTAAATTAAGTAAATCGATAGGTTTAGGTTTATTTAGTATATTTTGTATTTTTATTTAGGTTTATATTTTATTTTTATTTATTTTATGTTTATTTATTTTAGTTTGGGATTTTAATTTTAGTTCATTTTTTAGGTTTAGGTTTAGGTTTATGTTTATCTTTTAGTTTAGTTTTATTTTTATTTTCTTTTTTAGGTTTTAAGCTTTATTTATGTTTAGGTTTAGGTTTTTATTTTATTTTTTTAGGTTAAGGTTTTAGGTTTTTATTTTAGGTTCATCTTTAGGTTTTATGTTTTAGTTTATCTTTAGGATTATTTTTAGTTTATTTTATTTTATTTAGTTTTGGGTTTCGGTATAGTTTATTTTAGGATTAGGTTTAGGTTTTATTTATTTTAGTTTAATTTAATTTAGTTTAGGTTTAGGTTTATTTTATTTTGTTTATTTTAGGTTTAGTTTTTTTTAGTTTAGGGTTTAGGTTTTATTTTTTTATTTATTTTTAGGTTTATTTTTTAGGATTACGTTTTTATTTAGTTTTCATTTTATTTTAGGTTTATTTTATTTTTAGATTTTATTTAGTTTTTATTTTATTTAGGTTTTTCAATTTTAGGTTTATTTTATTTTTTAGTTTAGTTTAGGTTTTTATTTATTTTATTTTAGTTTAATTTTTATTTTTTATTTTATTTTATTTTTAGGTTTAGTTTTAGGTTTAGGTTTTAGTTTAGGTTTTTATTTTAAATTTAATTTAATTTTATTTTATTTAGGTTTAGGTTTTATTAAGTTATTTTATTTTTAAGTTTTATTTAGTTTAGGTTTAGGTTTTTAGGTTTTTAGTCTATAGGGTTTAGGGTTTAAGGTTTAAGGTTTAGGGCTTGGGTTTAGAGTTTAGGGTTTATGGTTTAGGGTCTTAAGGTTTAGGGTTTAGGGTTTAGGGTTTAGGGTTTTGGGTTTTTGGTTTTAGGGTTGTAGTTTAGGGTTTATAGTTTAGGGTTAGGTTTTTTTTATTTTTTTTAAATTAAGAAAATTGGTAGGTTTATGTTCATTTAATTTATTTTTTATTTATTAGTTTTGGTTTAGGTTTCAGTTTAGGTTTCAGTTTAGTTTTTTATTTGATTTTAATTTTTTATTTAGGTTTAAGTTTTTTTATTTTTTATTTTTATTTATAGGTTTTATATTATTTAGGTTTAGGTTTTTATTATTATAGGGTTTACACATTAGGGTTTAGGGCTCAGGGTTTAGAGTTTAGGGTTCATGGTTTAGGATTATAGGTTTTAGTATTTAGGGTTTAGGGTTTAGGGTTTTAGAGTTTATGCTTTTAGGGTTTAGGGTTTAGGGTAAGGGTTTAGGGTTTAGGGATTAGGGTTTAAAGTTTAGGGATTTTTAGGGTTTAAGGTCTAGGTTTAGAGTTATAAGTTTAGTTATATAGGTTTAGGGTTTAGTGTTTAGAATTAGTTTTAGGGTTTAGGGATTAGAGTTTAGGATTTAGGGTTTAGGGTTTTTTTAAAAAAAAATAAATTAAGTGGTAGGTTTAGGTTTATTTAGTTTACTTAGATTAATTTATATTTATTTTAGTTCATTTTTTATTTAAGTTCATTTTTTATTTTTATTTAATTTAATTTATTTATTTTAGGTTTATATATTTTAGTTTATTTTTTAAGTTTGGGTTTAGGTTTAAGTTAATTTTTTAGTTGAGTTTTATTTTTATTTTATTTTTTAGGATTTGGTTTTTAGGTTTTGAGGTTTTTAAGGTTTTAGGGTTTAGGGTTTAAGGTTTAGAGTTTAGGGTTTAGGGTTTAAGGTTTTGGGTTTTGGGTTTTGGGTTTTAGGGTTTAGGGTTTAAGGATAGGGTTTCATGCTTAGAGTTTAGGGTTTAGTGTTTA
Organism: Cymbidium sinense; assembly: GCA_021442155.1. Lineage (NCBI taxonomy): Eukaryota > Viridiplantae > Streptophyta > Magnoliopsida > Asparagales > Orchidaceae > Cymbidium > Cymbidium sinense. The sequence continues at coordinate 326,417,956 of CM038214.1, read as the reverse complement.
GGCTTTAAGGTTTAAGGATTTTAGGGTTTAGGGCTTAGGGTTTAGGGTTAGGGTTTTTTTATTTTTTTTATTTTTTATTTTTTTTTTAAATTAAGTAACCTAGTAGGTTCAGGTTTATTTAGTTTATTTTTTTAATTTTAGTTTATTTTATTTTTTATTTCGATATAGTTTATTTTTTATTTCGATATAGTTTATTTTTTATTTTTGTTTAGTTTAGTTTATTTATTTTAGTTTAGATTTTTTATTTTAGTTTATATTTTAGGTTTAGGTTTAGGTTTTGGTTGTTTTTTTAGTTTTGTTTTATTTTTATTCTATTTTTTATGTTTCAGTTTTATTTTTTATTTTTAGATTTAGGTTTTTATTTTTTATTTATGTTTAAATATTAGGTTTTTATTTTAGGTTTATTTTTAGGTGTTATTTTTTAGTTTAGGTTTAGGTTTATTGTTAGTTTATTTTATTTTTATTTAGTTTAGGTTTTGTTTATTTTAGTTTTAGGTTTGAATTTTATTTATTTTAGTTTAGTATATTTTAGTTTTTATTTATATTTATTGATTTAGAGAAAGCTTATGATAAAGTTTCAAGTGATGTTCTTTCGAGAGTTCTAGAACAAAAAAGAGTTAATATTGATTATATTCAAGTCAATAAGGATATGTATACTAGAGCTGTTACTTGTGTCCATACCAAGGAGGATTGACAAAATATTTTCTATTTCAATTGGATTACATCAAGGATCAGCTTTAAGCCCTTATTTTTTTGCTTTAATTATGGATGTTTTTACTAGGAATTTATAGAAAGATGTACCTTGTTGTATGCTTTTTGCTGATGACATTCTTCTTATTGATAAGACTAGAGAGGGAGTCCAAGAGAAACTTGAATTATGGAGCTCAACAATAGAGTCTAAAGGTTTTCATTTAAGTAGATCTAAAATTGAATATATGGAGTGTAATTTTAGTTGTAGAAGTTCTATTGGTAGTGTTGTAACATTAGGTGAACAAGTCATTAATAAGAGTGGATGATTCAGATATTTAGGCTCTGTTGTTCAAAATGATGGTGAAATAGATGGAGATGTTATTTTCAATTTGGATGGTTGAAGTGGAGGAATGCATCTGTCCTGTTGTGTGATAGAAAAGTTTCACTTAAACTTAAGGGAAAATTTTATAAGATGGTGGTAAGACCTGCAATGACTTATGGTGCAGAATGTTGGCCAAAAAGAGAGAAGCATAAGACTAAGTTAAGTGTTACAGAGATGAGGATGCTCAGGTGGATGAGTGGCTTTACTCTTAGAGATAAAATGCGAAATGATTATGTTAGAGAAAAAGTTAGAGTAGCTTCGGTGGCAGATAAGATTAGAGAGAGTCACCTTAGATGGTTTGGCCACATAAAGTGTCGATCGTCCAATGACCTGGTTAGGAGAGTAGATGCATTAGATTTTCCTTTTGTTAAGAAAGGTAGAGGTAGAGCTAAAAAGACTTGGTTAAGATGTATAAAAAATGACCTTTGTATACTTGAATTAAATGAGAATTTAACACATAATAGGACACAATGGAGACGAAGGATTCATATAGCCAACCCCACTTAATGGGATAAATGCTTGTTGTTGTTAGTATATTTTAGTTTAGGTTTAGGTTTATTTTATATTTATTTTAGGTTTTTTTTAGTTTAGGGTTTAGGTTTTTTTTATAGGATTTTTTATGTAATTGTTTAAGTTTTAATTTTTATTTCATTTTTATTTTATTTTATTTTCATTTTAGGTTTACTTTTTATTTTATTTAGGTTTTTTATTTTTTTAGTTTATTTTAGGTTTTTATTAATTTTATTTTAGTTTAGTTTTTTATTTTCTTTTCTTTTTAGGTTTAGGCTTAGGTTTAGGTTGTAATTTATGTTTTTATTTTATTTTATTTTTTAATTTTATTTTAGTTTATATTTATTTATTTATTTTATTTTTATGTTTTATTTAATTTTTTAGGGTTTAGGGTTTAGGGTTTAGTTTTAGGCTTAGGGTTCAAGTTTTAGTTTAGAGTTTAGAGTTTTTAGTTTTTTTTTAACAGAGAACAAATTCAGATTCAACATTTCTTCTTTTATTTATTTAGTTTATTTGGTTAATTTTTTATTTATTATAGTTTATTTTTATTTATTTATGTTAATTTTTTTTATTTAGTTTAGTGTATTTATTTTAGTTTAGGATTTTTATTTTAGTTTATTTTCTAGGTTTTGGTTTTGGTTTATTTTTTAGGTGAGTTTTGTGTTATTTTATTTTTTATGTTTAGGTTTTCTATTAATTTATAAGTTTGGGTTTTGGTTTTTATTTTTTTTATTTTTAGGTCTAGGTTTTAGGATTTTATTTTAGTTTTATTTTTAGGTTTTATTTTTTTAGTTTAGGATTAGGATTATTTTTAGTTTATTTTATTTTATTTAGTTTAGGGTTTAAGTTTACTTTATTTTAGGTTTAGGTTTAGGTTTTATTTTTTTTAGTTTAGTTTATTTTACTCTAGGTTTAGGTTTATTTTATTTTGTTTAATTTATTTTTATTTTAGGTTTAGGTTTTTTTTGTTTACTGTTTAGGTTTTATTTTTTATTTATTTTTAGGTTTATTTTTATGTTTAGGTTTTTATTTTTCTATTAGTTTTTATATTATATAGGTTTTTTATTCTTAGTTTTATTTTATTTTTTAGTTTAGTTTAGGTATTTCTTTATTTTAGTTTATTTTATTTTATTTTTAGGTTTAATTTAGGTTTTAATTTTATTTTATTTTTTATTTTATTTAGGTTTAGGTTTTATTTATTTATTTTATTTAGTTTAGGTTTAGGTTTTTAGGTTTTTAGGTTTTAGGGTTTAGCGTTTAGGGTTTAGGGTTTAGGGTTTTAGGGTTTAGGGTTTAGGGTTTAGAGTTAGGGTTTAGGGTTTAGTGTTTAGGCTTTAGGGTTTAAGGTGGGTTTATGGTTTATTATTTTTAAGGTTTAGAGTTTAGGGTTTAGGATTTAGGTTTTAGGTTTAGGGTTTAGGGTTTTGTTTTTTTTTTGTTTAGTAGAGAACTAATTTAGATTCAACATTTCTTCCTTTTGATTTCATCAACCAAGTAACACACCAAGTTCTCTAAGACACAAGCATCGACAAAGATAAAAAAAAGGGCATGCATAGAGTAAATCAAAAACCATCGATAACTAGAATTGTCTCTCTCGACAGTTCCATAAGTAGCATGGATCGACCATTTATCGGTTCTCTAGTTCGATATTTGGTAGTAAGATCCACCATCATATCCCCGATCTCTCCCCTCTACCACCACCATGGTTGTAACCTCTGTCTCTCCTCCTACCTCCATGACCACCATTACCCCGACCACCACCTCCATAACCACCACCACCTCCAGATCCCCCACCACCACTGTGATAACCGCCGCCTCCACCTTCGCCTCCACCACCGGATCTAGACTGGTCCGAGTTAATAGTGATGTTTCGGCTGTCAAGGTTCTGCCTATTATTAAGGTTTAGGCTTAGGTTTAGGTTTATTAGGTTTTAGGGTTTAAGATTATTTTTTAATTTATTTAGTTACTTATGGTTAATTTTTGGGTTTAGGGTTTAGGGTTTAGGGGATTTTTTTTAAAATTAAGAAAACTGGTAGGTTTAGCTTTATTTAGTTTATTTTATTTTTTTCTTTTTCATTTATTTTAATTTTAATTTTTATTTAGTTTAGTTTATTTATTTTAGGCTTACGCTTATTTTTTAGTTTAGTTTTATTTTTATTTTATTTTTTAGGTTTATGTGTTATTTTTTATTCTTAGGTTTAGGTTAAGGTGTTTATGACATATTTTTATGTTTAGGTTTTAGGTTTTTATTTTAGGTTTATTTTTGGGTTGTATTTTTTAGTTTAGGTTTAGATTTCTTTTTAATTTAATTTATCTTATTTAGTTTAGGGTTTTGGTTTAGTTTATTTTAGGTTTATGTTCAGGTTTTATTTTTAAATTTTAGTTTAGGTTTAGGTTTATTTTAGTTTTTTTATTTTAGGTGTAGGTTATTTTTAAGTTTATGGTTTGGGTTTTATTATTTTCTTTTAGGTTTTATTTTTAGGTTTATCTTTTAGGTTTTGGTTTTTATTTAGTTTTTATTTTATTTTATTTTAGGTTTATTTTATTTTTATTTTACATTAAGTTTTAATTTTATTTAAGTTTTTTATTTTTAGATTTATTTTATTTTTTAGTTTAGTTTAGGTTATTATTTATTTTATTTTATTTTAGTTTTTATTTTTTTATATTACTTTAATTTTAAGCTTAGGTTTAGGTTTAGGTTTTTTTTATTTTTTTATTTTTATATTTTATTTAGTTTGGGTTTAAGTTTTTAGGTTATTAGGGTTTAGGGTTTAGGGTTTAGGGTTTAGTGTTTTAGGCTTTAGGTTTTAGGGTTTAGGCTTTAGGGTTTAGGCTTTAGGATTTTAGGGTTTACAATTTACGGTTGTCGATTTAGGGTTTGTGGTTTAGGGTTTAGTGTTAAGGTCATTTTTTTAAAATTATATAAACTAGTAAGTTTAACTTTATTTAGTTTATTTTTTATTTATTTTAGTTTATTTTGATTTTGATTTTTATTTATGTTTAATTTTATTTTTATTTAAGTTTTTATTTAGTTTTTATTTTATTTTATTTTAGGTTTTTTATTTTTATTTTAGGCTTAGTTTTTTATTTTATTTAGGTTTTTTATTTTTTAATTTAGTTTATGTTTTTATTTATTTTATTTTAGTTTAGTTTTTATTTTTTATTTTATTTCCTTTTTAGGTTTAGGTTTAGGCTTAAGTTTAGTTTATGTTTTGATTTTATTTTATTTTATTTATTTTATTTTGGTTTAGGCTTTTTATTTATTTTATTTTTAGGTTTTATTTAGTCTAGCTTTAGGTTTTTAGCTTTTTAGGGTTTACGGTTTACGGTTTACGGTTTAGGGTTAGTTCAGGATTTAGGGTTTAGGGTTTAGGGATTAGGGTTTTGGGTTTAAGTTTTAGTGTTTTGGGTTTTGTGTTTACGTTTTAGGGTTTAGGGTTTAGATTTTAGGGTTTAGGGCTTAGGGTTTAGGGTTTTAGGGTTTAGGGTCTAGGGTTTAGGGTTTTTAGGGTTTAAGGTTTAGGGTTTAGGGTTTTTGGGTTTTCTTTAATAGAGAACAAATTTAGATTCAACATTTCTTCTTTATGATTTCATCAACCAAGTAACACACCAAGTCTTCTAAGACATAAGTGATGGCATAGATAAAAAATGAGCACACATAAAGAAAATCAAAAACCCTAGATAACTAGAATCGTCTCTATTGTAAAGACACAATTCCATAAGCGTGGTCCATCGACCATTCTTTGGTTTCTCCAATTCCCATCAGAACCAGCCTAGCCTCTCAAATAGTGGGATCCATAATCATATCCCCGATCTCTTTTTTCGCCACCACCATGGCTGTAACCTCCGTCACTCCTCTTGCCTCCATAATCACCACTGCTTCGACCACTACCTCCATATCCACTTGCACCCCTAAACACCACTATGATAATCGCTGCCACTGCCTTTCCCTCCACTGCCAGATCTAGACTAAGCCTGGTTGACGGTGATGTTCCTATCGTCAAAGTTCTACCCATTCTTATGGTTTAGCTATAGGTTTAGATTTATTAGGCTTTAGGTTTTAGGTTTATTGTTTATTTGACATTAACCAATTGATCAAGATCATCAATGATGGAAAAGGTGATGGAATTATTCCAAAAACACCAAATTTTATTATTAAGGTTGAAGAAGAAATTTTGAAATCCAAGCGATCTAGCAACATGGAAAATCTTGGAAGAGTTAATGAAAGGCTCAATAATAACAAGAAGTTTGATGTTATGAGCCCGATAGAGGCTCCGAACATGGTTGCGGACAGGGAGTGTCCCACAACCCCGGATATTCCAAATAAAAAAATTTATCATAATATAAAAACCAAAAAAGAAAAGATAAAAAGTGAAAATGAAAAAAGGAAGAGAGGAAGACATAATTATTTGTGAGGTGTAAGAGAAGAACGTGTGGTTCTAGTGGAGTTATTATTAGTCATTTTGGATTTATAAGATCTTTTTTAATAACAGTTTGGAAATGTCTATCAGAATCCAAAGTATCTCCATCAGAAAGGGATTGGTTTTGGTATCCGAGGAGCGGATCGTCAATGTTTTAGTAGTGGTGTTTTCTCCTTCTTGATGTCGAGTTAGAATGAGAAATTTGGATAGCGAGTATCACTCTGTAGAGAAGTAGAAGGGGAGATTCTTGCGCCATTAATAGTACAAATAACATTTTTATTTCCATGATGCATATTCAGATTTTGGTCTAGCACCAAAGGATCAACATTATTTTGAGCCAATATAGGATTTCCATTCAGATTTTCATTAAGATTCAAATGAAGCAAAGGTTTGTCATGAGAAGCCAAGTTATTGCAAGTAGGAGTAGTGCTAGGTAAGTTATCATTAGTTTTGGCACACACCTCAATAGTAGTATTTATACCAAGCTCAGAATGTTTTTCATTAGACAAATTAGTAGGTAATAAAGGGGTAGGTGTAGGAGGATGAATTCCATTATGTTCAGGATGTCCTTTAAGGCACATAAGCTACCTTATTGGTTTTCCCAATTCCAAGAGAGGTATTAGTGTCCTGTGATATATTTTTTTTAAGGTTAGGGTGTAACACAAAGCATTCAGTGTGATCATGCCCATGGATCTTACAGTGAGAGCAAAAGATAGGGAAATTTTCAAATTCAACTTTCTGATTATATCCAAATTTTTCCGAACCAATCCAAACTTCTTTGGGGTATTTTTTGGTAATGTCAATCTCAACCAAGATGCGTGCAATAGATGGCCGAGATCTAGCGGCAGTGGCTTGATCAATTTGAAGGGGTCTACCAAATAGAGCACCAACCGCAAACAAAACTTGGTGAGTAACATAGTGAATTCTCATGTTGGGGAAAGCAAGCCATAAAGGAACAATAGGGGATTCCTCTTTGACATCAAAAAGGGGTGACCATTTCAAGAGCCGCATTTGACAATTATACATAAAATAGGAGAGACGAGCAAAGACACAAGAATAAACTAAATCATTTGATAATTGAATGAGGATATGTCGAGGATCAATCAGCCCAATAGTGAAGACTCCCAAAAGCTTTAAGCTATGGAAGAAAGATCGGATATTATCTAGAGTAGGGCATCGTAAAGAGAATTTACCAACCAAAGAGAACTCAAAAGGCTTAGCTAATTTCTCCACGTCCTGGTCAGAACACATGACAGCCGGTAATCCACAGAAAGATGTTGAAATTAAGTTAACCAAGGCATTATAGCTAGGGATCTTACCAGAAAGAGCATCCTTAAAGGACTTCACAGCAGGCGCATTAACGGTTGTAATTGGATCCAGAGTACCTTTAAGGTCGGAGGTTAAAGTCAGCGTATCCAGGAGCGACGAGTTCGGTTGCACGGAGAGCGATGCCTCTGCCATTGAATGATCTGGTGAGAATCACATAAGCAACCAGGAGAAGCGCAAACAAGTAATAAAACTACGATCGCGATCAGGGTGGCCCGAAATGCGGCCAAACTGCAGAGAATTGCACGGGAACACAAAATTGCCACAAAATTGCCAGAGACAGTGATGTTTGTTCTATGAAGGTTTTAGGGTTAGTTTTAGGGTTTGTGTTTATTGTTTAGGGTCTAGGGTTAAGGGTTTAAGGTTTAGGGTTTAGGGTTTTTATGATCTCGGGTTGTAGGCTTAAGGTTTAGGGTTTAGGGTTTGTTTTAGAGTTTAGGGTTTAGGTTTTAGGGTTTAGGATTTAGTCTTTAGGATTTAGGGTTTCTTTTTTTAATTAAGTAAACCTATAAGTTTAGGTTTATTTAGTTTATTTTATATTTTTTATTAAGGTTGATAGTTTAGGTTTTAAACTTTGGTATTCAGGTAAAAGTCGAACTAGAAATGGTGTAGGTGTGATTATAGATAAAAGTTTGAAGGATAATGTTATAAATATTAATAGATGTGGAGATAGAATTATAGCTTTAAAGATTATTGTTGATACTAAGATTATCAATGTTATAAGTGTCTATGCTCCTCAAGTAGGTTTGGAGGTAAGCGCAAAAGAAAAATTTTGGAATGAATTAGAGGGATTAATACAACAAATACCTCTTGAAGAAAAAATATTTATTGGAGGAGATTTAAATGGACATGTTGGTAGAGTAGTAGAAGATTCTAAAAGTATTCATGGTGGTTATGGATTTGGAGTGACTAATGAAGAAGGTAAGACTATATTAGATTTTGCTTTAGCTTATGATTTTGTAGTTGCTAATACTTTTTTTAAGAAAAGAGATGAACATATTATTACTTATAAAATGGATCTAGTAAAAACAGATTGATTATTTTAAAGAAAAATAGATCGTTTAAATTGTAAAGATTGTAAGGTCATACCAAGTGAAATTTTAAGTACCCAACATCGACTATTAGTTTTAGATTTTAAGATGAAACATTGTAAGAGAAAAAATAAATTAAATTATTGTCCTAGGATTAGATGGGGACACTTAAAGAACACAAATAAAAATATTTTTAAGAGCAAGCTACAAGATATTAGAATTTGGGGTGTTCATAAAGAAGCTAACGTTATGTGGGAAAAAATATCAAGTGAAATTAAGCAAGTTGCTAAAGATGTGCTTGGAGAATCAAAAGGAAAAGCTTCTTTTAATAAGAATAGTTGGTGGTGGAGTCAGAGTGTGCAAGAAAAGATAAGAAATAAGAAGCATTGTTATAAAACTTGGTTTAGATATAAAATTTCGGAGAATTAGGAAAGATATAAAGTGGCCTGTAGAGATTCTAAGATAGCAATATATGATGCAAAAAATTTAGCTTTTAGTGATTTATACAATAGATTAGATACCAAAGAAGGTGAAAGATGTATGTATAAGTTAGCCAAGTAAAGAGATAGGAGAAGTAAAGACATAGTTCAAGTGAGGGGTATTAAGGATGAAAATAATAAAGTGCTTTTCTTAGAAAAAAGATATTGAAAATAGGTGGATGAGATATTTTGATAAACTTTTCAATGAAGGATCTGAAAGTACGATTGATTTTAGCAACCTTAATACCTAAACAAAATAGGGAATCTCATTTCTATCATCGATTAGTAAATCGAAGTTAGTGAAGCTTTAAAGAAAATGAAATGTGGAAAAGCGTAGGACGGATAATATTCCAATAGATGTGTGGAAATGTTTAGGAGATCAAGGAATTTCTTGGCTTACAAATCTTTTAATGTTATTTTAAAGACTAAAAGATGCGGATGAGTGGAGAAAGAGTCTATTGGTTCCTATATTTAAGAATAAAGGTGATGCACAAGAGTGTGCAAATTATAGAGGAATTAAGTTAATGTGCCATACATTAAAATTATGGGAGAGTAATTGAGCATAGGTTACGATGTGATCTGAAGTTTCTCACAATCGGTTTGGTTTCATGCCGGGTAGATCTACTATAGATGCTATACATTTGTTAAGAGGTTTAATAGAGAAGCATAGAAAGTAAGAAGGATCTACATATGATATTTATTGATTTAGAGAAAGCTTATGATAAAGTCTCAAGAGATGTTCTTTGGAGAGTTCTAGAATAGAAAGGAGTTAATATTGGTTATATTCAAGTCATTAAGGATATGTATACTAGAGCTTTTACTTGTGTCCAAACACAAGGAGGATTGACAAAATATTTTCCTATTTCAGTTGGATTACATCAAGGATCAACATTAAGCCCTTATCTTTTTACTTTAGTTATGGATGTTCTTACGAGGAATTTACAAGAATGACTTATAGTGCAGAATGTTGGCCAATAAAAGAGAAGCATAAGACTAAGTTAAGTGTTACAGAGATGAGGATGCTTAGGTGGATGAGTGGCTTTACTCTGAGAGATAGAATGCAAAATGAGTATGTTGGAAAAAGTTGGAGTAGCTCAGTGGTAGATAAGATTAGGGAGAGTGCCTTAGATGGTTTGGCAACATAAAGCGTCGGTAGTCCGATGACGATTAGGAGAGTAGATGCATTAGATTTTCCTTATGTTAAGAAAGGTAGAGGTAGACCTAAAAAGACTTGGTTAAGATGTATAAAAAATGATCTTAGTATACTTGAATTAGATGAGAATTTGACACATAATAGGACATAATGGAGACGAAGGATTCATGTAGCCGACCCCACCTAGCGGGATTAAGGCTTGTTGTTGTTGTTGTTGTTGTTGTTTATTTTTTAATTTTCTTTAGTTTAGGTTACTTACTTTATGTTTATTTATTTTAGTTTATTTTTTAGGTTTAGGTTTTCGTTTATGTTTATTTTTTAAGTTTAGTTTTTTCTTATTTTATTTTTTTAGTTCAGGTTTTATTTTTTATTTTTAGGTTTAGGTATAGGTTTTTATTTTATTTTTTTTGGTTTTAGGTTTTTGGTTTTTATGTTAGGTTTATTTTTATGTTTAGCCTTATTTTTAGTTTATTTTATTTTATTTAGTTTAGGTTTATTTTTAGGATTAGTTTATTTTTGGTTTATGTTTTATTTATTTTAGTCTTGTTTATTTTAGTTCAGGATTTGGTTTTTATTCATTTATTTTAGGTTTAGGTTTTTTTCCCAGTTTATGGTTTAGGTTTTAGTTCTTATTTATGTTTAAGTTTTATTTTTAGGTTTATTGCTTAGGTTTAGGTTTTTATTTAATTTTTAGTTTAGGTTAATTTTATTTTTATTTACGGTTATGTTTTACTTTTAAGTTTATTTTAGTTTTTATTTATTTTATTTTATTTTATTTTTGGTTTTGGTTTAGCTTTAGGTTTAGGTTTTAGTTTAGGTTTTTATTTTATTTTTATTTATTTATTTTATTTAGGTTTAAGTTTTTATTATTTAATTTATTTTCAAGTTTTATTTAGTTTAGGTTTAGGTTTTTAGGTTTCTAGGATTTTAGGGTTAAGGGTTTAGGGTTTTCAATTTGGTATAGGGTTTAGCGTTTAAAGTTTGCGATTTAGGGTTTAAGGTTTAGGGTTGTATGTTTTATGATTTAGTGTTTAGGGTTTAGGGTTTAGGGTGTTAGGATTTTAGGGTTTAGAGTTTTGGTTATAGGGTTTACGATTTAGGGTTAAGGTTTAGGATTTAGCATTTAGGTTTTAAGGTTTATTGTTTAGGCTTCAAGGTTTAGGGTTTAGGGTTAGCTTAGGGTTTAGGGTTAAATTATGGTTCAAGATTAAAAGTTTAGGCTTTAGGGTTTAGGGTTTTTTTTTTGGGAAACCCCATATAGGGGGAATTTTATTGCCACAAAAAAAGGGTTAGAAGGTCCTTAAAGAGGATAAACTCCACAACTACTGCTCAAAGAGCTACAATTAGCCTAGAGAGTAAATCCCCTATCTAAATACAACTAAAAGCAAAATAAAAGAGTAAGGAAAGCAAAAGATACAAATTGATTAACAAGATAAGCTAATGGAAGATTAGGGCAAAAGCTCTTCAGGATGAGAGAATGGATGACACTATGGAGCAAACCAGAGAGAACAAGAGAATTGCACACAAAATTGTAGAAAAAAGAAATTAGAGTAGTTAAGGTAATCTGACAGAGTGAAAATGAAAGCGGATAAAGCGAAAAGATAATAAGCAGCAGAGGGTTTGGTTTAGGGTTATAGGTTTAGGGTTATATGTTTAGGGTTTAGGGTTTAGGGTTTAGAATTTAGTGTTTAGGGCATAGGGTTTAGGATTTAGTGTTTAGGGCATAGGGTTTAGGATTTAGTGTTTAGGGCATAGGGTTTAGGGTTTAGGATTTTTTTCTAAAAAAATTAGGTAAACCGATAGTTTTAGGTTTATTCAATTTATTTAGTTTATTTTATATTTTTATTTAGGTTTATCTTTTATTTAAATTTAGTTTCTTTATTTATTTTATATTTATTTATTTTAGTTTCATTTTTTTTATTTTTGTTTATTTTTAAGGTTTAGGTTTAGGTTTATGTTTATTTTTTTGTTTAGTTATATTTTTATTTTATTTTATAGGTTTAGGTTTTATTTTTTATTTATAGGTTTAGGTTTAGGTTTATATTTTATTTTTTTAGGTTTAAGTTTTAGGTTTTTATTTTAGGTTTTATTTTTTAGTTTAGGTTTAGGTTTATTTTTAGTTTATTTTATTTTATTTAATTTAGGTTTAAGTTTAGGTTTAGATTATTTTAGGTTTAGGTTTAGGTTTTATTAATTTTAGTTTAGTTTATTTTAGTTTATGTTTAAGTTTATTTTATTTTTGTTTTAGGATTAGTTTTGTTTTTGTTTAGGGTTTAGGTTTTATTTTTTGTTTAATTTTAGGTTTTTTTAGGTTTATTGTTTAGGTTTAGGTTTTTATTTATACTTTATTTAATTTTATTTTAGCTTTATTTTACATTTACGTATTATTTTATTTAGGTTATTTTTTCTTTCTTTATTTTATTTTTTAAGTTTAGTTTAGGTTTTTACTTATTTTATTTTTATTAATTTAATATTTTATATTTTATTTTAATTTAGGTTTAAGTTTAAGTTTAGGTTTAGGTTTAGCTTTATATTTTAGTTTAGGTTTTTATTTTATTTTATTTAGGTTTAGGTTTCTTTATTTATTTTATTTTTAGGTTTTATTTAGTTTAGGTTTTGGTTTTTAGGTTTTTAGAGTTTATGGTTTAGGGTTTAGGGTTTAGGGTTTATGATTTAGGGTTTAGGGTTTATGGCTTAGGGTTTAGGGTTTAGGTTTTCTTTATTTTAGTTTAGTTTATTTGAGTTTAGGTTTATCTTTATTTAGTTTGCTTTATTTTAGGTTTAGGTTTTTTTTTAGTTTAGGGTTTTGGTTTAATTTTCTATTTATTTTTAAGTTTTATTTTTAAGATTATTTTTTTATGTTTAGGTTTTTTTATTTTTATTTTTATTTTATCTTTTTAGGTTTAGGTTTTATTTTTATTTTAGGTTTAGATTTAGGTTTTTATTGTACTTTTTTTAAGTTTAGGTTTGACATTCTTATTTTTGGTTTATTTTTAGGTTAGGCTTATTTTTATTTTATTTTTTTAGGTTTTTATTTAGGTTTAATTTATTTTAGGTTTAGGTTTAAGCTTCATTTACTTTATTTTAGTTTATTCTAGTTTAGGTTTAGGTTTTTATTTATTTTAAGTTTAGGTTTTTTTGGGTTTAGGGTTTAAGTTTTAATTTTTATTTATTTTTAGGTTTATTGCTTAGGTTTATGTTTTTACGTAGTTTTTATTTTAGGTTGATTTTATGTTTATTTTACGTTTAGATTTTACTTTTACATTTATTTTATTTATAGTTAGTTTAGTTTTTTATTTATTTTATTTTACTTTAGTTTTGATTTTTTATTTTATTTGTTTAGGTTTAGGTTTAGGTTTTAGTTTAGGCTTTTATTTTTATTTTCATTATTTTTATTTTATTTAGGTTTAAGTTTTTTTATTTATTTTATTTTTAGGTTTTATTTAGTTTAGGTGAATGTTTTCAGGTTTTTAGGTCTTTAGGGTTTAGGGTTTAGGGTTTTTAATTTAAGGTTTAGGGTTTAGGGTTTAGGGTTTGGGGTTTAGGGTTTAAGGTTTAGGGTTTAGGGTTTTGGGTTTAGGGTTTAGGGTTTAGGGTTATAGGTTTTAGGGTTTAGGGTTTAGGGTTTAGGGTTTAGGATTTAGGGTTTTAGGGTTTAAGGTTTAGGGTTTAGGGTTTAGGGTTTTAGGGTTTAGGGTTTAGGGTTTAGGGTTTAGGGTTTAGAATTAAGGGTTTAACTTTTCTTCATTTTACTTTAGTTTTTTTTATTTAGGTTAATGTTTATTTTCTTTGGTTTATTTTAGGTTTAGTTTTTTTTAGTTTAGGGTTTAGGTTTAATTCTTTATTTATTTTTATATTATATTTTTTGGTTTATTTTTTAGGTTGAGGTTTTTACTTATTTTTTATTTTATTTTATTTTTTGTCTATTTTATTTTTATTTTACGTTTATTTTTTATTTTATTTTGTCAGTTTAGTTTCTATTTTATTTATTTTCTTTTAATTTAGTTTTTTTTAGTTTTTTTAGGCTTAGGTTTACGTGTAGGTTTAGGTTTTAGTTTAGGTTTTTATTTTATATAGGTTTAGGTTATTTTATTTTATATTTTTATTTTTAGGTTTTATCTCCTTTAAGTTTAGGTTTTTAGGTTTTTAGGGTTTAAGATTTACTGTTTATGGTTTATGGTTTAGGGTTTGTGGTTTAGGGTTTAGGGTTTAGAGTTTAGGGTTTAGGGTTATAGGTTTTATGGTTTATGGTTTTGGGTTTAGTGTTTTAGGGTTTAAGGTTTAGAGTTTTTAGTTTTTTATTAGTTATTATTAGGTTTTTAGTTTATTATTTATTAGTTTAATAGGTTTTATTAGTTAGTTATTAGTTAGTTTTAGTTTAGTTTTATTATTAGTTAATTATTATTTTAGTTAATGTTTAATTATTATTATTAATTTTATTAGTTTAGTTATTAGTTATTTTACTTCAGTTTAGTTTGTTATTATTAGTTTTATTATAATTAGTTTTATTAATTTTGGGTTAAGGGTTTAGAGTTTAGTTTATTTAGTTTTTTTTTATTATTATTATTAGTATTACTAGTTTTAGTTATTATTATTATTATTAGTTTATTAGTTTTAGTTAGTTTAGTTATTAGTTATTTATTTAGTTAGTTTAGTTATTATTAGTTTATTATTATTAGTTAGTTATTATTAGTTTTATTAGTTAGTTTTTATTTAGTTTATTATTATTTATTAGTTTAGCTGGTTTTGTGTTTAGTTTAGTTTAGTTTTAGTTATTTATTAGTTAGTTCATTATTATTATTAGTTAAGTTCAGTTAGTTTATATGTTATTAGATTTTATTATTATTTAGTATTTTTTTAGTTATTATTAGTTTTTTGTTTAGTTTATTTTTTATTATTATTAGGTATTAGTTTATTTGTTTAATTAGTTTTATTAGTTTATTATTATTAGTTAGTTTATTAGGTTTGTTTATTATTATTAGCTTTAGTTAATTTATTTAAGTTTTATTTATTATTTAGTTTATTATTATTATTATTATTATTTTTATTATTATTAGATTAGTTATTTATTTTATTTAGTTTAGTTTATTATTAGTTTATTAGTTTAGTGTTAGTTATTATTAGTTATTTAGTTTTAGTTTATTAGTTTTTTTAGTTTTATTATTAGTTTTAGTTATTATTATCTAGTTTGTTTATTATTAGGTTTAGCTAGTTTAGTAATTTATTTTAGCTATTAGTTTTAGTTAATAGTTAGTTGTTATTATTAATTATTTATTAGTTATTTAGTTAGTTTATAAGTTTTAGTTTACTAGTTAATAGTTTTAGTTTAGTTAGTTTAGTTATTATTTGTTTAGTTATTAAGTTTAGTTTTATTATAAGTTAATTATTTATTAGGTTAGTTATGTCTAGGGTTTAAGTTTATTAGTTAGTTATTATTATTAGTTAGTTATTTATTAGGATTTAATTTAGTTAGTTTATTAGTTTAGTTTTACTTATTAGTTTTGGTTTAGTTTAGTTTTTATTAGTTTTATTAGTTTAGTTTATTAGTGGGGTTTTTTTTGTTCATCTTTAATTAGTTATTAGTTTGTTTATTAGTTTAGTTAGTTTTTATTATTCTTAGTTTATTAGTTTTTTAGTTATTATTAGGTTAGTTTAGTATAATTAGTTTTATTAGTTTTTTATTTTTACTTATTATTAGTTTTTTTTATTATTAGTTTATCAGTTTTAGTTTATTATTTATTAGTTTTAGTTTATTATTTATTAATTATAATTTTAGTTAGATTTGTTTAGTGTTTTATTTATTTCTTTTTAGGGTTTAGGGTTTAGGGTTTAGGGTTTAAGGTTTAGGGTTTAAGGTTTAGGGTTTAGGGTTTAGGATTTAGAGTTATAAGTTTAGGGTTTTGGGTTTTGGGTTTAGGGTTTAGGGTTAGTTTTAAGGTTTAGCATTTAGAGTTAGGCTTTTTTATTTTTTTATTTTATTTTTTTATTTTTAGGGTTTAGGGTTTAAGGTTTAGGGTTTAGGTTTTAGGTTTGGGGTTTAGGTTTTAGTTTAGGATTTAGGGGTTTTTTTTAATAGAGAATAAATTTTGATTCAACATTTCTTCTATTTGTTTTGATCAAACAAGTAACACACCAAGTTCTCTAAGACACAAGCGATGACATAGATAAAAAATGAGCATGCATAGAGCAAATAAAAAACCCTGGATAACTTGAACTGTCTCTACTATAAAGATAGTTCCATAAGTAGCAAATTGGATTAGTCGTTCTTCAGTTTCTCTAGTTCTCATTAGAACAATCCTAACTTCTCAAGTAGTAGGATCCACCATCATATTTCTGATCTCTCCCTTTGCCACCACCACGTTTATAACCTTCGTCACTCCTCTCGCATCCAGAACCACCACTGCTCTGACCACCACCTCTACATCCACTAGCACCTCTAGATCCCCTACCACCATTATGATAATCGCCACCTCCGCCTTCTCCTCCACCCCCAGATCTAGACTGAGTTGGTTGACGGTGATGTTCCTGCCATCAAGGTTCTGCCTATTTTTAGGGTTTAGGTTTATTAGGTTTTAGGGTTTATGTTTATTTTTCTAATTTATTTAGTAACTTTAGGCTTAGGTTTAGGGTTTAGGGTTTAGGGTTTATAATTTAGCTCTTAAGGTTTTAGGGTTTGTGCTTTTAGGGCTTAGGGTTCAAGTTTAGGGATTAGGGTTTAAGGTTTAGGGTTTTTGAGGATTTAGGGTTTAGGATTTAGGGCTTATGGTTTAGTGTTTAGGCTTTAAGATTTAGGGTTTATAGAGTTTAGTGTTTAGGGTTTAGTGCTTATGGTTTAGTGTTAGCTTAGGGTTTAAGCAATAGGGTTTAGGGTTCACGGTTTAGGGTTTAGACTTTAGTGTTTAGGGTTTTTAGGGTTTAGGGTTTAGGGTAAGTTTAGAGTTTAGGGTTTAGGGTTTGGGTTAGGGTTTAAGGTTTAGGGTTTAGGCTTTAGGGTTTAAGGTTTAGGCTTAGTTTATGGTTTAGGTTTTTTTTAAAATTAAGCAAACCGATAGGTTTAAGTTTATTTTGTTTATTTATTTTATTTAGTTTATTTTTTATTTATTTTAGTTTATTTTATTATTTGTTTTCATTTAGGTTTATTTTTTATTTTTATTTCGATTAGTTTATTTATTTTAAGTTTATTTATTTCAGTTTATGTTTCTTTATTTTAGTTTCTTTTTTAGGTTTAGGTTTAGGTTTATGTTTATTTTTTAGTTTCATTTTTTTTAGGTTTAGTTTTTCTTTTTTATTTTTAGGTTTAGGTTTTTATTTTATTTTTTTGGTGAAGGCTTTAGGTTTTTATTTTAGGTTTATTTTTAGATTTTACTCTTTAGTTTAGGTTTAGGTTTATTTTTAATTTATGTTATTTTTTTAGTTTAGGGTTTAGGTTTAATTTATTTTAGGTTTAGGTTTAGGTTTTATTCATTTTAGGTTTATTATTTAAGGTTTAGGGTTTATGGTTTAGGGTTTAGGGTTATGGTTTAGGGTTTAGGGTTTAGGGTTTACGGTTTAGGGTTTAGGGTTTAAGGTTTAGGGTTTTTTAGGATTTAGGGTTTATGGTTTAATGTTTAGGCTTTAGGGTTTAGGGTTTATAGAGTTTAGTATTTAAGGTTTAGTGCTTAGGGTTTAGGGTTAGATTAAGGTTTAGGGAATAGAGTTTAGGGTTCACAGTTTAGGGTTTAGACTTTAGGGTTTAGGATTTTTAGGGTTTAGGGTTACTTTAGAGTTTAGGGTTTAGGGTTAGGGTTAGGGTTTAGGGTTTAGGGTTTAGGGTTTAGGGTTTAGGGCTTAGGGTTTAGGCTTAGTTTATGGTTGAGGGTTTTTTTAAAAAAAATTAAGCAAACCGGTAGGTTTAAGTTTATTTTGTTTATTTAGTTTATTTTATATTTATTTTATTATTTATTTTAATTTAGGTTTTTTTTATTTTTATTTAGATTAGTTTATTTATTTTTGGTTTATTTATTTTAGTTTAGGTTTTTTTATTTTAGTTTCTTTTTTAGGTTTAGGTTTAGGTTTATGTTTATTTTTTAGTTTAGTTTTTCTTTAAGTTTAGTTTTTCTTTTTTATTTTTAGGTTTAGGTTTTTATTTTATTTTATTTTGGTTAAGGATTTAGGTTTTTATTTTAGGTTTATTTTTAGGTTTTACTTTTTAGTTCATGTTTAGGTTTATTTTTAATTTATGTTATTTTATTTAGTTTAGGGTTTAGGTTTAATTTATTTTAGGTTTAGGTTTAGATTTTTTTTTTATTTTAGGTTTATTGTTTAAGGTTTAGGGTTTATAATTTAGGGTTTAGGGTTATGGTTTATGGTTTAGGGTTTAGGGTTTACCGTTCAGGGTTTAGGGTTTAGGGTTTAGGGTTTTTTAGGGATTAGGGTTTAGGATTTAGGGTTTATGGTTTAATGTTTAGGATTTAGGGTTTAGGGTTTATAGAGTTTAGTGTTCAAGGTTTAGTGCTTAGGGTTTAGGGTTAGATTAGGGTTTAGGGAATAGGGTTTAGGGTTCATAGTTTAGCATTTAGACTTTAGGGTTTAGGGTTTAGGGTTAGTTTAAAGTTTAGGGTTTAGGGTTAGGGTTACGATTTAGGGTTTAGGGTTTAAGGATTAGGGTTTAGGGATTAAGGTTTAGGCTTAGTTTATGGTTTAGGTTTTTTTAAAATTAAGCAAACTGATAGGTTTAAGTTTATTTTATTTATTTAGTTTATTTATTTATTTATTTATTTTATTATTTATTTTAATTTAGGTTTATTTTTTATTTTTATTTAGATTAGTTTATTTATTTTAGGTTTATTTATTTTAGTTTAGGTTTTTTATTTTAGTTTCTTTTTTAGGTTTAGGTTTAGGTTCATGTTTATTTTTTAGTTTAGTTTTTTTTAGGTTTAGCTTTTCTTTTTTATTTTTAGGTTTAGGTTTTTATTTATTTATTTTTTTGGTTAAGGCTTTAGGTTTTTATTTTAGGTTTATTTTTAAGTTTTACTTTTTAGTTCAAGTTTAAGTTTATTTTTAATTTATGTTATTTTATTTAATTTAGGGTTTAGGTTTAATTTATTTTAGGTTTATTATTTAGGGATTAGGGTTTACGGTATAGGGTTTAGGGTTATGGTTTAGGGTTTAGGGTTTACAATTTATGGTTTACGATTTAGGGTTTAGGGTTTAGGGTTTATGCTTTTTGGGTTTAGGGTTTAGGGTTAGGGATTAGGTTTTAGGGTTTAGGGTTTAGTGTTTTTAGTTTTTAGGGTTTAGGATTTAGGGTTTAGGGTTTACGATTTAGTGTTTAGGCTTTAGGGTTTAGGGTTTTTAGGGTTTAGGGTTTAGGTTTTAGATCTTGGGTTTAGGTTATAGTTTAGCGTTTTGGGTTACTTTAGGGTTTAGGGTTTAGTGATTAGGCATTCGAGTTTATGGTATTTTGGGGTTCAGGGTTTAGGGTTTAGGGTTACTTATGAATTTAGGGATTATGGTTTTAGGGTTTAGGCTTTAGGCTTTAGTGTTAAGGTTACAATTTATGGTTTATGGTTTAGGATTTAGGGTTTAGAGTTTAGGGTTGTAGGTTTATGGTTGTAGGTTTAGGGTTAGTTTTAGTGTTTAACATTTAAGGTTTATGGTTAAGGATTTAGGGTTTAGGGTTTAGGGTTTAACATTTAGGGTTTAGGTTTTTTTTAAAAAAATAAAATTAAGTAAACGAGTAGGTTTAGGTTTATTTTATTTATTTTCTATTTTTCTTTGTTTATTTTAATTTTTTATTTTTATTTAGGTTTATTTTTTATTTAGTTTAGTTTAGTTTATTTATTTTATGTTTATTTATTTTAGTTTAGGTTTTTTATTTTAGTTCATTGTTTAGGTTTTTCTTTTTTTTCTGGTTCAGGTTTTTATTTTATTTTTTTAGATTTAGGTTTTAGGTTTTTATTTTAGGTTTATTTCAAGGTTTTATTTTTTATTTTAGGTCTAGGTTTAATTTTTAATTAGTTTATTTTATTTGGTTTAGGATTTAGGTTTATTTTGTTTTAGGTTTAAGTTTAGGTTTTATTTATTTTAATTTAGGTTTTTGGTTTATTTTAGGTTTAGGTTTTTTATAGGTTTAGGGTTTAGGTTTCTTATTTATTTATTTTTTTGGTTTTATTTTTAGGTTTATTTTTCAATTTATTTTAAAGTTTAGGTTTTTATTTAGTTTTTATTTTATTTTATTTTAGGGTTATTTTATTTTTCTTTTATGTTTGGGTTTTATTTTATTTTGGTTTTTTATTTTTAGGTTTATTTTATATTTTTTTAGTTTAGTTTAGATTATTATTTGTTTTATTTTTGTTTATTTTATTTTATTTTTTTGGTTTAAGTTTAGGTATTAGTATAAGTTTTTATTTTATTTTTATTTTTTATTTTAGTTAATTTTAGTTTTTTTTTATTTTTTTTATTTTTAGGTTTTATTTAGTTTAAGTTTAGGTTTTTAGGTTTTAGGGTTTATGGTTTACGATTTAGGGTTTAAGGTTATTGGTTTTAAGGTTTAAGGTTTTAGGTTTAGGGTTCAGGGTTTAGGGTTTTAGGGTTTATTGTTTAGGTTTAAGATTTAGGATTTAGGGTTTAGGGTTTTAGGGTTTAGGGTTCAGGGTCGTATGTTTAGGTTTTAGCTTTATAAGTTTAATGTTTAGGATTTAGGGTTAGTTTTTGGGTTTGGGTTTAGGGTTAGGACTTTTCTATATTTTTTTAGTTATTTTATTTATTTATTTATTTTTAAATTAAGTAAATTAGTAGGTTTCGGTTTATTTAGATTATTTTTTATTTATTTTACTTTATTTTTTTAGTTAGGTTTATTTTTATTTTTGTTTAGTTTACTTTATTTATTATCGTTTAGGTTTTTTATTTTAATTTATTTTTAAAGTTTAAGTTTAGGTTTAAGGTTATTTTTTAGTTTAGATTTATTTTTATTTTACTTTTTAGGTTTAGGTTTTACTCTTTCTTTTTAGGTTTAGGTTTAGGTTTTTATTTAATTTTTTTAGTTTTAGGTTTTAGATTTTTTCTTTTAAGTTTTTTTTTAGGTTTTATTTTTTAGTTTAGGTACAGGTTATTTTTAGTTTAATTTATTTTATTATTAGGTCTAAGTTTAGTTTATTTTAGGTTTAGGATTAGGTTTTATTTATTTTAGTTTAGTTTACTTTAGTTTAGGTTTAGGTTTATTGTATTTTTATTTTAGGTTTAGGTTTTATTTAGTTTTGATTTTATTTTATTTTTGGTTTATTTTATTTTATTTTTATTTAAGGTTTAGTTTTTATTTAATTTAGGTTTTTTATTTTTTGTTTATTTTAGGTTTTTATTTATTTTATTGTAGTTTAGCTTTTATTTCTTATTTTGTTTTCTTTTTAAGGTTTAGGTTTAGGTTAAGGTTTTAGTTTATGTTTTTATTTTATTTTATTTATTTTATTTTGGTTTAGGTATTTTCATTATTTTATTTTTAGGTTTTATTTAGTTTAGGTTTAGGTTTTTAGCTTTTTAGGGTTTAAGGTTTATGGTTAATTTAGGGTTTAGGTTTTTTTTAATAGAGAACAAATTTAGAATTAACATTTCTTTTTTTCGATTTCATCAACCAAGTAACGCAGCAAGTTTTCTAAGACACAATTGCCGACGTAGATCAAAAATGAGCACGCAAAGAGAAAATCAAAAACTCTAGATAATTGGAACCATCTTTACTATTAACACATAGTTGCATAAGTAGTAGATCATATCATCTAATCTTTAGTTTATCCAATCCCATCAAAACCACCCCGACCTCTCTAGTAGTGATATCCACCATCATAGCCTCGATCTGTCCCTTCGCCACCACCATGACTGTAACTTTCGTTGCTCCTCCCACCTCCATAGCCACCACTACTCTGGCACCACCTCTATATCCACCAGCATCTCTAGATCCCCAACCACCACTATGATAACTGCTGCCTCTACCTTCACCTCTATCGCCAGATCTCGACTGATCTTGGTTGACGATGATGGTCCCATTTTCAAAGTTCTGCCCATTCATAAGGTTTAGGTTTAGGTTTAGGTTTATTATGTTTTAGGGTTTAGGTTTATTTTTTTAATTTATTTAGTTACTTTAGGTTTAGGGTTTCGTGTTTAGGGTTTAGGGTTAAAGTTTAGGGTTTAGAATTTAGTGTTTAGGTTTTAGGGTTTAAGATTTTAGGGTCTATGCTTTTAGGATTTAGGGTTTAGGGTTTTTTAGGGTGTAGGTTTAGGGTTTAGGGTTCAGGGCTTAGGGTTTAGGATTTATTGTTTAAGGTATTTCTTAATTAAGTAAATCAGTTGCTTGTGATTTATTTGGTATATTTAGTTTACTTTTTATTTATTTAGGGTTTTTGGTTTAGGGTTTATTATTTAGGGTTTAAGATTTAGGGTTTAAGGATTAGGGTTTAGTGTGTAGGGTTTAGGGTGTAAGGTTTAAGGTTTTTAGAATTTATGGTTTAAGTTTTATGTTTAAGGTTTAGGTTTTAGTTTAGGGTTAGGATTTTTTGTTTTTTATTTTTTTTAATAGAGTACAAATTCAGATTCAATATTTCTTCTTTTTGATTTCATCAACCAAGTAACACACCAAGTTTTCTAAGACACAAGCAACAACATAGTTCCAAAATGAGCACGCATAGAGCAAATCCAAAACTATGGATAACTAGAACCATCTCTACTGTAAAGATATAGTTCTATAAGCAGCAGATCGGATTGGACATTCTTTAGTTTCTTCAATTCCAATCAGAACCACCTCGGCCTCTTAAGTAGCAGGAACCACCATCATATCCCTGATCTCTTCCTCCACCATCACCACGGCTATAACCTTTGACGCTCCTCCTGCCACCATTACAACCACTACTCTGACCACCAATTCCTTATCCACCAGCACCTCCAGATCCCCAACCACCCCTACGATAAATGCCTCCTCCACCTTCGCCTCCATAGCCAGATCTAGACTGATCCTGGTTGACAGTGATGTTCCTTCTGTCAAGGTTCTGCCCATTCTTAGGGTTTTGGATTAGGTTTAGGTTTAATTTATAATTTATTTAGTTACTTTATATTTAGGTTTAGGGTTTAGGGTTTAGGGTTTATGGTTTAGGTTATGGTTTAGGGTTTAAGGTTTAGGGTTTAGGGTTTAGGGTTTAGGGTTTAGGGTTTAGGGTTTAGGGTTTAAGGTTTTAATGTTTACGCTTTTGTGTTTAAGGTTTAGGGTCTTTTGGGGTTTAGGGTTTAGTGTTTAGGGTTTAAGGTTGGCGGTTTAGGGTTTAGGGTTTAGGATTTAAGGTTTAAAGCTATTTTTAAAAAAAAATTTAAGTAAACTGGTAAGTATAAGATTATCTAATATATTAAGTTTATTTTTTATTTATTTTAGTAAACTTTATTTTTTATTCTTATTTAGGTTTATTTTTTATTTTTATTTAGTTTAATTTATTTATTTTAGGTTTATTTATTCTAATTTAGGTTTTTTATTTTAGTTTTTTTTTTGTTTAGGTTAAGGTTTAAGTTTATTTTTTAGTTCAGTTTTAATTTTATTTTATTTTTTAGGTTTAGGTTTTATATTTTATTTTAGGTTTAGGTTTAGGTTTTTATTTTAGTTTTTTAAGTTTAGGTTTTAGGTTTTTATTATATGTTTATTTTTAGGTTTTATTTTTTTAGTTCAGGTTTAGGTTTATTTTTAGTTTATTTTATTTTATTTAGTTTAGGTTTAGGTTTAGTTTTAGTTTGTTTTATGTTTAGGTTTAGGTTTTATTTATTTTAGTTTAGTTTATTTTAGTTTAGGTTTAGGTTTATTTTATTTTGTTTATTTTATTTATTTTTTAGTTTAAGGTTTAGGTTTTATTTTTTATTTATGTTTTGGTTTATTTTTTAGGTTTAGATTTTTATTTTGTTTTTATTTTATTTTATTTTAGATTTATTTTATTTTTATTTTATTTAGGTTTTTTATTCTTAGGTTTATTTTATTTTTTAGTTTAGTATAGGTTTTTATTTATTTTATTTTATTTTATTTTATTTTTACTTTTTTTTTAGGTTTAGGTTTAGGTTTTAGTTTTGGTTTTTATTTTATTATTTTATTTAGGTTTGGGTTTTTTAATTTATTTTATTTATAGGTTTATTTAGTTTAGGTTTAGGTTTTTATGTTTTAAGGGTTTAGGGTTTAGTGTTTAGGGTCTAAGGTTTAGGGTACAGAGTTCAAGGTTTTGGGTTTTAAGGTTTATGGTTTTAGGGTTTAGTGTTTAGGCTTTAAGATTTAGGGTTTTTAGGGTTTAGGGTTAGCTTAAGGTTTTAAGTTTGTTTAGGGTTTAGGGTTTAAGGTTTAGGCTTTAGGCTTTTGGGTTTTAGGTTAGTTTAGAGTTTAGGGTTTAGGGTTTTAAGGATTTGGGTTTCAGGTTTAGGGTTTAGGGTTAGGGTTAGTGTTTAGGGTTTTGGGTTTAGGGCTTTCTAAGGGTTAGGGTAAAGGGTTTAGGGTAGTAGGTTTTAGGTTTATGTTTGTATGTTTATGGTTCAGGGTTTAGGGTTAGTTTTATGGTTTAGGGTTTAGGGTTAAGGGTTTAGGATTTCAAGTTTTGAGTTTAGGGTTTAGGGTTTTGGGATTTTTTTTAGTTATGCAAATTGGTAGGTTTAGGTTTATTTAATTTATTTAGTTTATTTTTTATTAATTTAAGTTTATTTTATTTTTTATTTAGTTTAGTTTACTTTATTTTTTATTTTTATTTAGGTTTATTTTTTATTTAGGTTGGTTTATTTGTTTTAGTTATATTTAATTTAGTTTATTTTTTAGGTTTATGTGTAGGTTTATGCTTATTTTTTAGTTTAGTTTTATTTTTATTTTATTTTTTAGGTTTAAGTTTTTATTTTATTTTTTTATGTTTAGGTTTATTTTTAGATTTTATTTTTATTTAGGTTTATTTTTTATTTTATTTTATTGTTAGGTTTAGGTTTAGGTTTTATTTTATGTTTTTATTTTATTTTATTTTATTTAGGTTTAGGTTTTTTATTTTTTTTATTTTTAGGTTTTATTTAGTTTAGGTTTAGGTTTTTAGGTTTTTAGGGTTTAGGCCTTAGGGTTTAGGGTTTAGCATTTAGGCTTCAGGGTTTAGGGTTTAGGGTTTAGGGTTGTAGTTTTTAGGGTTTAGGGTTTGGGTTTTGGGTTTAGGGTTAAGGGTTTAGGGCTTAGGGTTTTAGGGTTTAGGGTTTAGGGTTTAGGGTTTAAGATTGTAGGATTAGGGTTTTAATTAGTTTAGGTTTTAGTTTTAATGTAATTTTTTTGTCTAGGGTTTAGGGTTTAGGATTTATGGTTTAGGGTAGTAGGTTTAGGGTTTTAGGGTTAGTTTTAGGGTTTAGGGTTTAGGGTTTAGGGTTTAGGATTTTGTGTTTAGTGTTTAGGGTTTAGGGTTTAGGTTTTTTTAAATTATGTAAATCGAGAGGTTAGGTTTATTTCGTTTATTTTTATTTATTTTAGTTTATTTGATTTTTAATTTTTTTATGTTTTATTTTTATTTTTAATTAGTTTAGTTTATTTATTTTAGGGTTTATGGTTTAAGAAACTAAAAAATAATACCTAAAAGTAAACCTAAAATAAAAACCTAAAACTTAAACCTAAAAATAAAAAATAAAACCTAAACCTAAAAAATAAATAATAAAGTATTATATTATGTCAATTATTTAAGAATTACTTCTAGTTTACCATAAACTACTTCTAGTTATCAATATTAAATCAAGAATAAAGAATTTTATATAATTTTTTCTAATTTATCTAGTGTTAAAATGATAATTATGAGTTTGAATATTCTTTTCTTTAGTTAATATTATAATGGCTAGAATGCCAATGAATTTATGTTTAACTATTAGTGATAGTGGATCTCATATTGTACTTAGAGATTATTCATTATAAAAAAAAGTTACATATTTTTATCATCCACTTTTAATAGTAACTTCACTCCCTTTCTTTTGGTTGATGTATTTTTTTCTCTATATTTAGTTTAGGTTTAAGTTTTATTTTTGGTTTATTTTTTAGGTTAGGCTTTTATTTAGATTTTATTTTATTTTATTTTATGTTTATTTTATTTTTATCTTAGGTATTGTTTCTATTTAATTTAGGTTTTTTATTTTTTTAGTTTAGTTTAGGTTTTTAATTATTTTATTTTATTTTAGCTCTTACTTTTTTTTTTATTTTCTTTTTTAGGTTTAGGTTTAGGTTTTAGTTTATGTTTTTATTTTATTTTATTTAATATTTTATTTTGGTTAAAATTTTTTGTTTTTTAGGTTTTATTTAGTTTAGGTTTAGGATTTTAGATTTTTAGGGTTTGGGTTTTTGGTTTTTATTTTAAGTTTATTTTTAGGTTTTATTTTTTAGTTTATGTTTAGGTTTATTTTTAGTTTATTTTATTTTATTTAGTTTAGGTTTAGGTTTAGGTTTAGTTTATTTTATGTTTAGGTTTAGGTTTTATTTATTTCACTTTAATTTATTTAAGTTTAGGTTTAGGTTTATTTTATTTTGTTTATTTTATTTTTATTTTAGGTTAAGGTTTTTTTTAGTTTAGTGTTTAGGTTTTATTTTCTATTTATTTTCAAGTTTATTTAGGTTTTTTAGTTTATTTATTTATTTATATTTATTTATATTTATTTTATTTAGTTCATATTTATTTATTTTATTTATTTAATTTTTAGTTAAGGTTTAGGTTTAGGTTTTATTTTATTTAGTTCAGTTTAGGTTTAGGGTTTAGGTTTAGGTTTTAGGTTTAGGTTTAGGTTTAGGATTTAGGGTTTAGGGTTTAAGGTTGCAAGTTTAAAGTTTACGGTTTTCGGTTTAGCATTTAGGGTTAGGGTTTCTTTATTTAACTTTTTTTTATTTAGAGTTTAGGATTTAGGGTTTAGGGTTTAGGGTTTTTTACTGTTTAATGTTTAAGATTTAGTGTTTTGGGTTGTAGGTTTAGTGTTTAAGGTTTAGGGTTAGTTTTAGGGTTAAGGGTTATTTTAGGGTTTAGGGTTAGTTCTAGGGTTTAGGGTTAGTTTTAGGGTTTAGGGTTTAGGATTAAGGGTTTAGGGTTTTTTTAAAAAAAAATTAAGTAAACCGGTAAGTTTAGACTTATTTAGTTTATTTTTTATTTATTTTAGTTTATTTTATTTTAGATTTTTATTTAGGTTTATTTTTTATTTTTAT
Organism: Cymbidium sinense; assembly: GCA_021442155.1. NCBI lineage: Eukaryota > Viridiplantae > Streptophyta > Magnoliopsida > Asparagales > Orchidaceae > Cymbidium > Cymbidium sinense. Next base: position 326,390,785 of record CM038214.1, on the reverse strand, counting down.
TTAGTTTAGTTTATTTATTTTAGGTTTATTTATTTTAGTTCAGGTTTTTTATGTTAGTTTATTTTTATGTTTAGGTTTAGGTCTATATTTATTTTATTTAAGTTTTTTGTTTTTTTTGTTTTTTTAGGCTTAGGTTTTATTTTCTATTTTTATGTTTAGGTTTAGGTTTTTTTTTAAGGTTAACATTTTAGGTTTTTATTTTAGGTTTAGTTTTATGTTTTATTTTTTAGATTAGGTTTAGGTTTATTTTTTGTTTATTTTATTTTATTTAGTTTAGAGTTTAGGTTTAGTTTATTTTGGGCTTTGGTTTAAGTTTATTTATTTCAGTTTAGTTTATTTTAGTTTAGGTTTAGGTTTATCTTATTTTTTTATTTTAGGTTTAGGTTTTTTTTTTATTTTAGGGTTTAGGTTTTATTTTTTATTTATTTTTAAGTTTTATTTTTAGGTTTATTTTTTAAGTTTAGGGTTTTATTTAGTTTTTATTTTAGGTAAATTTTATTTTTATTTTACATTTGTGTTTTAATTTATTTAAGTTTTTAATTTTTAAGTTTATTTATTTTTTTAGTTAGGTTATATTTTAATTTATTTTATCTTAGTTTAGTTTTTGTTTTTTATTTTATTTTTTTTTTAGGTTTATGTTTAGGTTTAGGATTATGTTTTAGTTTAAGTTTTTATTTTATTTTATTTAGGTTTAGGTTTTTTTTATTAATTTTATTTATTGGTTTTTTTGGGTTTAGGGTTTAAGGTTTGGGGTTTAGGCTTTAAGGTTTAAGGTTGTAGGTTTTAGGGTTTCGGGTTTAGGGTCTAGGGTTTAGGGTTTAGGGTTTTAGTGTTTGGGGTTTAGGGTTTAAGGTTAATTTCAGGGTTTAGGGTTTGGTTTTTTTTTTAATTTTATAAATTTTTTATTATTTTAAAATTAAGTAAACTGGTATGTTTAGGTTTATTTAGTTTATTTAGTTTGCTTTTTATTTATTTTAATTTATTTTATATTTTATATTTTATATTTATTTTTTTTAATTTTATTTATTTATTTTAGCTTTATTTATTTTACTTTAAGTTTTTTGTTTTATTTTATATTTTCGATTTAGGTCTAGGTTTATTTTTTAGTTTAGTTTTTTTTTAGGTTTAGATTTTATTTTTTATTTTTAAGTTTAGGTTTAGCTTTTTATTTTATTTTTTTTGGTTTAGGTTTTAGGTTTAAATTTTTTAGGGTTAGGTTTAAATTTTTTTTAACAGAGAACAAATTCAGATTCAACATTTCTTCTATTTAATTTCATTAACTAGATAACACACCAAGTTTTCTAAGACATAAGTGATGACATAGATAAAAAATGAGCACGCATAGGACAAGTTAAAAACCCTAGATAACTAGAACTTTTTCTACTATAAAGCTTGTTCCATAAGTAGTAGGTCGTTGGGTTCATCAATTTTTTTAGTTCCCATCAGAACCACCCCGGCCTCTCGAGTAGTTGGATCCACCATCATATCCTCGATCTCTCTCTTCATCACCAACACGGTTATAACCTCTGTCGCTCCTCCCACTTCCATAACCACCACTACTCCGAGCACTAGTTCCATATCCACCATCACCTTTAGATCCCCCACCACCACTTGATAACTGCCTCATTGCCTCCAGGCTCGGCCTTGTTGATGGTCATGTTCCTACCATCAAGGTTCTGCCCATTCTTAGGGTTTAGGTTTATTAGGTTTTAGGGTTTAGGGTTAGTTTAGAGTTTAGGGTTTATGATTTTAGGGTTTAGGGTTTAGGGTTTACAGTTTAGGGATAGGGTTAGGGTTTAAGGGTTAGGGTTTAGGGTTTAGGGTTTAGGGTTTTGGGTTTTGGATTTAGGGTTTTGGGTTAGTTTAGGGATTAGGGTTAGTTTTAGGAATTAGGGTTTAGGGTTTAGGGTTAGTTTTAAGAATTAGGGTTTAGGGTTTAGGGTTTAAGATTTAGGGTTTACGGTTTATGATTTTTTTTAAAATTAAGTAAACTAGTAGGTTTAGGTTAATTTAGTTTATTTAGTTTACTTTTTATTTATTTTAGTTTATTTTATTTTATATTCTTATTTAGGTTTATATTTTATTTTAATTGAGTTTAGTTTATTTATTTTAGGTTTATTTATTTTAGTATAGGTTTTATATTTTAGTTTATTTTTTAGGTTTAGGTTTAGGTTTATGTTTATTTGTTAGTTTAGTTTTATTTTAATTTTGTTATTTAGGTTTAGGTTTTATTTAATTTAGCTTAGTTCAGTTTAGTTTAGGTTTAGGTTTATTTTATTTTGTTTATTTAAGGTTTAGTTTTTTTTTTAGTTTAGGGTTTAGGATTTATTTTTATTTATTTTTATGTTATAATTTTAGGTTTGTTTTTTATGTTTAGATTTTTATTTATTTTTTATTTTATTTTATTTTTATTTTACATTTGGGTTTTATTTTATTTAGGTTTTTTATGTTTAGGTTTAATTAATTTTTTACTTTAATTTAGGTTTTTATTTATTTTATCTTAGTTTAGTTATTATTTATTTCATTTTAGTTTATTTTTTATTTTTTATTTTTATTTTATTTTTTGGTTTAGGTTTAGTATTAGGTTTAGGTTTTAATTTAGGTTTTAATTTTATTTTATTTAGGTTTAGGTTTTTTATTTATTTTATTTTTATGTTTCTTTAATTTACGTTTAAGTTTTTAGGTTTTTAGGGTTTGGGGTTTAGTGTTTAGGGTTTAGGGTTTGGGGTTTTGGGTTTTGGGTTTTGGGTTGTAGGTTTTAGGGTTTAGGCTTCAGGGTTTAGGATTTAGGGTTTAGAGTTTAAAGTTTAGGGTTTTATGGTTTAGGGTTTAGGGTTTAAGGTTTAGGGTTTAGGGTTTAGGGTTTTATGGTTTAGAGTTTAAAGTTTAGGGTTAGTCTTAGCATTTACGGTATAGGGTCTGATTTTATTTATTATTTATTTATTTATTTAATTAACTAAATTGGTAGGTTGAAGTTTATTTAGTTTATTTTTAATTTAATCTCATCTATTTTTTTTCATTTTGGTTTATTTTTATTTTTAATTTAGTTTTGTTTATTTATTTTACTTTTGGTTTTTTATTTTAGTTTATTTTTTATGTTATGGTTTAGGTTTATTTTTTAGTTTATTTTTATTTTATTTTTTAGGTTTAGGTTTTATTTTTTATTCTTAGGTTTAGGTTTAGGTTTTTATTTTATTATTTTTAGGTTTTGGTTTTAGGTTTTTATTTTAGGTTTATTTTTAGGTTATATTTTATGGTTTAGGTTTGGCTTTATTTACAATTTATTTTATTTTATTTAGTTTAGATTTAGGGTTAGGTTTAGGTTTTATTAATTTTAGTTTAGTTTATTTTAGTTTAGGTTTAGGTTTATTTTATTTTTATTTTAGGTTTAGTTTTTTTTTTAGTTTAGAGTTTAGGTTATATTTTTATTTATTTTTAGGTTTATTGTTTAGTTTTAGGTTTTTACTTAGTTTTAAATTTATTTTATTTTAAGTTTATTTTATTTTTATTTAGGTTTAGTTTTTATTCTATTTAAGTTTTTATTTATAGTTTAGTTTAGGTTTTTATTTATTTTATTTTATTTTAGTTTTTATTTTTTATTTTATTTTCTTTTTAGGTTTAGCTTTAGGTTTAGGTTTATGTTTAGGTTTTAATTTAGGTTTTTATTTTATTTTAATTTTTTTAATTTTATTTAGTGTTAACTTTTTTTATTTTAATATATTTTTTGGTTTTATTTAGTTTATGTTTAGGTTTTTAGGTTTTTAGGGTTTAGGGTTTAGCGTTTAGGGTTTAAGGTTTTGGGTTTTAGGGTTTAGGGTTTATGGTTTAGGGTTTAGGGTTTAGGGTTTTAGGGTTTTGGGTTTAGACTTTTCGGTTGTAGGTTTAGGGTTTAGGGTTTAGGGTTTAGGGTTAGTTTTAGGGTTTAGGGGGTAGGGTTAGGTTTTTTTTTAATTTTTTAATTTTTTTAATTTTTTTTTAAAATTAAGTAAAGTGGTAAGTTGAGGTTTATTTAGTTTATTTTATATTTATTTTAGTGTATTTTATTTTTTATTTTCATTTAGGTTTATTTTTATTTTTATTTAGTTTAGTTTATTTATTTTAGGTTTATTTATTTTAGTTTTGGTTTTTTATTTTAGTTTATTTTTTAGGTTTAGGTTTAGGTTTAGGATTATTTTTTAGTTTATTTTTATTTTTATTTTCTTTTTTAGGTTTAAGTTTTATTTTTTATTTTTAGGTATAGGTATAGGTTTTTATTTTATTTTTTTAGATTTAGGTTTTAAGTTTTTATTTTAAGTTTATTTTCAAGTTTTATTTTTTAGTTTAGGTTTTGGTTTATTTATAGTTTATTTTGTTTTATTTAGTTTATGTTTAGGTTTAGGTTTAGGTTTTTATTTATTTTAGTTTAGTTTTTTTAGTTTAGGTTTAGGTTTATTTTATTTTATTTTTGGTTTAGGTTTTTTTTTAGTTTAGGGTTTATGTTTTATTCTTTATTTATTTTTAGGTTTATTTTTTAGGTTTAGGTTTTCATTTAGTTTTTATTTTATTTTATTATAGGTTTAGTTTTTATTTTATTTAGGTTTTTTATTTTTTAGTTTTATTTAGGTTTTTATTTATTTTATTATTTTTTATTTACTTTTTTAGGTTTAGGATTAGGTTTAGGTTTAGGTTTTAGTTTATGTTTTTATTTTATTATGTTTTATTTTATTTTATTTTAGTTTAGGTTTATTTATTTATTTTATTTTAGGTATTATTTAGTTTAGGTTTAGGTTATTAGCTTTTAGGGTTTAGGGTTTATGGTTTAAAGTTTAGGGTTAGTTTAGAGTTTAGGTTTTAAGGTTTGGGGTTTATGGATTAGGGTTTAGGGTTGAGGGTTTAGGGTTTAGGTTTTAGGTTTCAGGGTTTAGGGTTTAGGGTGTTAGGGTTTATGTTTTAGGTTTTAGGGTTTAAGGGTAGTTTAGGGTTTAGGGTTTAGGGGTTTGTGGTTTAGGGTTTTGGGTTAAGGTTTAGTGTTTAGGGTTAAGGTTTTATTTTAGTGTTAAGGCTTTATTTTAGAGTTTAGGATTTTTTTTTAATAGAGAATAAATTCAGATTCAATATTTCTTTATTTTGATTTCATCAACCAAGTAACACACTATGTTTTCTAAAACCCAAGTGATTACATAGATCAAAATGAGCATCCATAGAGAAAATCAAAAATCTTATATAACTAGAACTGTCTCTACTCTAAGACATAATTCCATAGCGATGATCGGATTTATTCTTGATTTCTTGAGTTCCCATCAAAACCACTCCGACTCTCAGTGGCGGAATCCACCATCATATCACGATCTCTCCTATCTACCACCATGGGCTAACCTTCATCTCCTCCGCCTCCATAACCACCTTCGACCACCATATCCACTAGCACCTCCATATCCACCAGCACCTCTATATCCCCCACCACCACTATGATAACCACTGCCTCTACCATTTCCTCCTCCACCAGATCTTTACTGAGACTGGTTGATGGTGATGTTCCTACCATCAAGGTTATGCCCATTCTTAGGGTTTAGGTTGAGGTTTAGGTTAGGTTTTTAGGTTTAGGTTTATTTTTTAATTTATTTAGTTACTTTAGGTTTAGTTTTGGGGTTTGGGGTTTATGGTTTAGTGTTTAGGGTCACAGTTTAGGGTTAAGGTTTAGCGTTTAGGGTTTAGGATTTAGGGTTTTATGTTTTATGCTTTTAGGCATTAGGGTTTATAGTTAGGGATTAGGGTTTAGGGTTTAGGGTTGTTTAGGGTTTAAGGTTTAGGGTTTAAGGTTTAGTGTTTAGGGTTTAGGGTTCTTAAGGTTTATGGTTTATGGTTTAGGATTTAGGGTTTAGGTTTAGCTTTTGGTTTACGGTTAGTTTAGGGCTTAGGGTTTAGGGTTTAGGCAGCTTTATAGTTTAAACTTTAGGTTTAAGTTTAGGTTGAGTTGTTTAGAGTTTTAGTTTAGGTTTAGGTTTAGGGTTACAATTAGGGTTTAGCTTTTAAGGTTTAGGGTTAAATTACAATTTAGGTTTTAGGGATTAGAGTTTAGAGTTTAGGGTTTAGGTTTGTATGCTTAGGGTATAAGTTTTAGGGTTAGTTTTAGGTTTTAGGGTTTAGGGTTTAGGGTTTAGTTTTACGGTTATTTTATGGTTTAGGGTTTATGGTTTAGGCTTTAGGCTTTAGGGTTTTTTAGGTTTAGTGGTTAGGGTTTATGGTTGAGGATTGTGGGTTTACGGTTGTAGGTTTAGGGTTAGTTTTAGGGTTTAGGGTTTAGGATTTTCTTTCATGGTTGAGGGTTTATTTTTATTTAGGTTTATTTTTTATTTTTATTTAGTTTAGTTTATTTATTTTAGGTTTATTTATTTTAGTTTGAGTTTTTTATTTTAGTTTATTATTTAGGTTTAGGTTTAGGTTTATGTTTATTTTTTTATTTAGTTTTATTTTTATTTTGTTTTTTATTTTTATGTTTAGGTTTAGGTTTTTATTTTATTTTTTTAAGTTTAGCTTTTAGGTTTTTATTTTAGGGTTATTTTTAGGATTTTTTTTTAGTTTAGGATTAGGTTTTTTTTTAGTTTATTTTATTTTATTTACTTTAGGGTTTAGGTTTAGTTAATTTTAAGTTTATGTTTAGGTTTTATTTATTTTAGGTTAGTTTATTTTAGTTTAGGTTTATGTTTATTTAATTTTATTTATTTTAGGTTTAGGTTTTTTTTAGTGTAGTGTTTAGGTTTTATTTTTTATTTATTTTTAGGTTATATTTTTGGGTTATTTTTTAGGTTGAGGTTTTTATTTAGTTATTATTTTTTTTATTTTTGGTTTTTTTTTACATTTAGTTTTTATTTTTTTTAGGTTTTATTTTTTAGTTTACTTTAGGTTTTAATTTATTTTATTTTAGTTTAGTTTTTATTTATTATTATATTTTCTTTTTAGGTTTAGGTTTAGGTTTAGGTTTAGGTTTTAATTTAGGTTTTTATTTTATTTTGGTTTATGTTTTTTTATATGTTTTCTTTTTTAGGTTTTATTTAGTTTAAGTTTAGGTTTTTAGCTTTTTAGGGTTTAGGGTTTAGGGTTTGTTGAGGGTTCAGGGTTTAGGGCCAGTTGAGAATTTAGGGTTTACAATTTGGGGTTTAGGGTTTAGGCTTTAGGGTTTAGACTTTAGTGTTTAGGGTTTAGGGTTTAGGTTTTAGGGTTCAGGGTTTAGGGTTTTAGGGTTAAGGGTTTAAGTTTAGGGTTTTTAGTTTTTAGGGTTTAGGGTTTAGGGTTTAGGTTTTTGGTCTAAGGTTCATGTTTTAATTTAGGGTTTAGGGTTTTTGGTATTTTTTTAACACAGAACAAATTCATATTTAATATTTCTTCTGTTATATTTCATCAACCAAGTAACACACCAAGTTTTCTTAGACACAAGCGACGATACAAATCAGAAATGAGCATGCATAGATCAAATCAAAATCCCTAGATAACTAGAATCGTCTCTACTGTAAGGACACAATTCCATAGGCAACAGATCAGATTGGCCATTCTTTAGTTTCTCTAGTTCCCATTAGCCTCTCGAGTACCAGGATCCACCATCATATCCCAGAACTCTCCCTCCCGCCTCCATAACCACCATTGCTGTGACCACCACCTCCATATCCCGCACCTCAGATCCCCACCACCACCCTGATACGCCATTTCTACCACCCAAATCTAGGGCACGGTTGATGATGTTCTGCCATCAAGGTTCCCATTCTTAGGGTATAGGTTTAGGTTTATGTTTATTAGGTTTTAGGGTTTAGGCTTATTTTTTAATTTATTTAGTTACTTTAGGTTTAGGTTTAGGGTTTGGGGTTTAGAGTTTAGGGTTTAGGGTTTAGGGTTAGGGTTTAGGGTTTAGAGTTTAGGGTTTAGGGTTTCGAGTTTTAGGGTTTATGGTTTTATGGTTTAGGGTTTAGGGTTTAGGGTTAGGGTTTAGGGTTTAGGGTTATAGGTTTACGATTTAAAGTTTAGGCTTTAGGGTTTAGGATTTAGGGTTTATGGTTTTTTTTAATTTAAGTGAACTAGTTGGTTTAAGTTTATTTAGTTTATTTTTCATTTATTTTAGTTTTATTTTTATTTTTATTTAGGTTTATTTTTTTATTTTGTTTAATTTATTTATTTTAAGTTTATTTATTTTAGTTTGGGTTTTATATTTTAGTTTATTTTTTATGTTTAGGTTTATTTTCTAGTTGAGTTTTATTTTTTTTTTTATTTTTTGGGTTTAGGTTTTATTTTTTATTTTTAAGTTTAGGTTTAGGTTTCTATTTTTGCATTTTAAGTTTAAGTTTTAGGTTTTTAGTTCAGGTTTATTTTTCTAGTTTAATTTTTTAATTTCGGTTTAAGATTTTATTTTATTTTATTTTATTTAGTTTAAGTTTAGGTTTAGGATTTATTTATTTTAGTTTAGTTTATTTTAATTTAGGTTTAGGTTTATTTTATTTTATTATTTTATTTTTAGTTTAGGTTTAAGTTTTTTTTTAGTTTAAGGTTTATGTTTTATTTTTTATTTATTTTTAGGTTTTATTTTACGGTTTATTTAGTTTTTATTTTATTTTATTTTAGGTTCATTTTATTTTAATTTTACATTTAGTTTTTATTTTATTTAGATTTTTTGTTCTTAGATTTATTTTATTTTTTTAATTTAGTTTAGGTTTTACTTATTTTATCTTAGTTTATTTCTATTAATTTATTTTATTTTATTTTTAAGTTTAGGTTTAGGTTTTAGTTTAAGTTCTTATTTTATTTAGGTTCAAGTTTTTCTATTAACTTTATTTTTATGTTTAGGTTTTTAGGTTTTTAGGGTTTAGGGTTTAGGATTTAGGGTTTAAGGTTTAGGGTTTTAGGGTTTAAGGTCTTAGAGTTTAGGGATTAGGGTTAGGGTTTAGTGGTTAGGGTTTAGAGTTTAGTGTTTAGGCTTTATGGTTGATGGTTTTTAGGTTTTAGTGTTTAGGGTTGGCTTAGGGTTTAGGGTTAGTTTAGGTTTTAAGGTTTTGGGGTTTAGGGTTTATGGTTTAGGGTTTAGGGTTTAGGGTTAGGGTTTAGGGTTTAGTGTTTATGGTTTAGGGATTAGGGTTTAGGGTTTAGGGTTTACGGTTTAGGGTTTAGGATTTAAGATTTAGGGTTTAGGGTTTAGGGTTGTAGGTTTAGGGTTGTAGGTTTAGGGCTTAGGATTTAGTGTTAGTTTAAGGGTTTAGGATTTAAGATTTAGGGTTTAGAGTTTAGGGTTTAGGGTTTAGGGTTTTTTTTAAAAAAAGTAAATAGCATAGGTTTAGTTTGTTTAGTTTATTTTTATTTATTTTAGTTTATTTTATTTTATTTTAGATTTATTTTTTTATTATTTAGTTTAGTTTATTTATTTTAGGTTTATTTATTTTAGTTTAGGTTTTTTATTTTAGTTTATTTTAGGTTTAGGTTTAGGTTTAAGTTTATTTTTATTTTATTTTTTAGGTTTAGGTTTTATTTTTTATTTTTAGGTTTAGGTTTAGGTTTTTATTTTATTTTTTTAGGTTTAGGTTTTATGTTTTATTTTAAATTTTTTTAGATATTTTTTGAGTTTAGGATTAGGTTTATTTTTAGTTTATTTTATTTTATTGAATTGAGGGTTTATGTTTTATTTATCTTAGTTTAGTTTTTTTAGGTTTAGGTTTTTTAGTTTAGGGTAGTTTTTTTTAGGTTTATTTTTTAGGTTTTATTTTAGGTTTATTTTTTAGGTTTAGGTGTTTATTTAGTTTTAGGTTTTTATTTTTTATTTTTCATTTTATTTTATTTAGGTTTTTATTTTAGTTTATTTTATTTTAGTTTTTTGAGGTTTTATTTACTTTATTTTAGTTTAGTTTTTATTTATTTATTTATTTTAGGTTTAGGTTTAGGTTTAGGTTTAGGTTTAGGTTTTAGTTTAGGTTTTATTTTATTATTTTTTTATTTTATTTTATTTAGGTTTAGGTTTTTTTATTTATTTTATTTTTAGGTTTTATTTAGTTTAGGTTTAGGTTTTTAACATTTAGGGTTTAGTGTTTAGGGTTTAGGGTTTAGATTTTAGGGTTTAGGGTTTGGGGGTTAGCATTTAGGGTTTAGGGTTGTTTATTTTAGGGTTTAGGGTTTAAGGTTTTAGGTTTTTAGGGTTTAGGGTTTAGGTTTTAGGTTTAGGGTTCAGATTTTAGTTTAGGGTTTAGGGTTTTTGGGTTTTTTTTTAAAAGAGAACAAACTCAGATTCAATATTTCATCTTTTTGATTTCATCAACTATGTAATAAATCTAGGAAGTGAGGTAATCAAATGACCTCCTTGGGGATAGCTAAAACCTTTTGTTCCCTAGATGTCTAGACTATATACCCATTAGCATTCAATCTTATATAAATCAACACATGAATAGCAGAAAGAGAACCCAACATTCATACACTTAAGCTGTAAGCACATGCATTTCTTATGTACTTATAACTAGCATCATAACACATTACTATTCATTTATAAGCTTTTGAAAAACACATTTGGATTTAATAGTGATAATAGGTATGTTAAAATTAAATCCAGCACATGCAAGCTTACATAAAGGAAATCCATTTTATTTTACTTGATTTTGAAAAGATGGATGCATGGATTCAAATGACATACCAAATTTAGCATGAATGGAAAGGGACAATCAAATATAAGCATGTGATTCATTCAACCAAACTAGTTCTTAAGGACAATCAAATCAAATAAGATTATTTAAAGCAAACCAAAGCTTCTTTATTAATTAAGTTTTGGATTTGATTTGATTTAAGAGGAGAAGAGAAATCATCACTTGTTGTTTTAAACCCATTCCCACATTAGTGATTTGATTTAATTTAAGAAAATGTAATTAAGTTGATTATATGGGTTAATTAAGTTGAACCCTTAATTAGATGAATTAATTACCCTTACATGTCACCTTAAAGTAATTAACTAAATAATTATGAGCCAACATGATATGCATGGAAAATAAACTTGCAATGATCTTAGGAAATAAAAGGGCCAATTCAATTGGCTCATGATTAATAGTTAATTAGATTAAGGGACTTAATTAATTAATCTTATGGTTTTCCACACATGTGAACTAACCATAATTTCATTAAACTCCATTAGGTTATTAAACACCTAAAGATGTACCCCATGATTTAATTAATTAGGTATGATGTGATTATGATTTCAATTTGAATAAGTGATTTAATTAATTAGTTAAATCTTAATTAATTTTATTTTAAAAAAGGTGAAATGAACTTAGGGAAAGGGGTCCTAACCTTATTCTTTAGTTCACTTACTGTTGAACAATAATAAATAAACCTAATTAACTAATTTATTTCTGCTCATGGGATTAAATAATCATTAATTAACTTAAAAGAGTAGTTAAGGTTTAATTAGTCAATTTTCCTAATTTGGTGAGCAATAAATCCCAAGAAAATCATGGGAGGTCATCCCATTAAATTAACCCACAAAATTTAGGATTAATTGCTCAAGTAATTAAGAGTAATTAAGCTAATAAAATTTTAATTAAACCTTAACTACTATTCAAAATTAGTTAAGATCATTTTTAATTAATTCTCTCTAAAATACCTTTAAAATGAGTATTTATTTGCATTTTTTATTTCTCTATGACTTTTTATAATTTTTAGAAGTTTCATCCATTAAAAATGATTAATAATTGCTAATTAAAGCCTAATCTGTTGGCACATTGGCATGCTGATGCACTTTCCACATAGTGTCGTGAGATTGGCTACTTAAAACTTACTTGACTCAAGGGATACATGGAGATGAAGCCCTGTTGAGCAACTTTTGGATCAATTCCTTGATGTTCACTCAAAAGGCCAAGAACTAAAGATTTGGAGCTCAACTTTAATTGAAGTCCCTCCTCCGATGCTCGGAAAGCTTGGAAGATGATTCGTTCTTGCTTGACGTAGCCTAGGGAAGGTGCGTCGAAAGTTAATTTGAGTTTGATGGAGAAATGGGGAAGTTAGGTCGAAAATGTAGTGTCATATTTTAGGATGGACGAGAATGGCATTTTCTGATCGAGGAACAAGCTTAAGCTTAGGGAATGGCTCTAGCCTCATCTTGGGTAGCTAGGGCGAGGAATGATTTTGTGTGTGTTTGAGTGGAAATGAGGGGTGTATACCCCCTTCATCTTGATGGATGGTGGGATTGGTTTGGCTTCTAGCATCCCACCATCTCAGTGAGTCTTGGGTGGCGGGGGGAGGGTGAGTTGGCTCGCTTGGTTGGTTGAAGGAGGTGGCAAGGAGAAATCATGGGTGTCTTATGAGTTTCAAATGCTTCAATGGGAAGGTGAGGTCATTTCACCTCCCATGGGTCATGACCCAACCACCCTTGGGTCAGGTTGGCGTGTCCTAGGTGCAAGGTGGACCATTGGGAAAGTACCAAGTTGCCAAGGAATGTAAATGACTACTTACATGGGAAATTTGTCTCATGTGATGCCCTTGACCCAAGAGTAGAATGATCATTTAGCATTGGATTTGATTTGGGCAGATTTGAAATGAGCCAAAAGTGGGTTATCCCAAATTTCAAGTCAATTAGAGTAGATTTGGTTAGGTTTGGCTCAATTTGACACATTTAGGTCAAATTGGGTTAAGTTGAGTTAAGTTGACCAATTATTCAAATTGGGTCAAACCAGGGCTGGGACAAGTTCATATGATCATTTAGGATGTTTTGGTTTAGTTTGGCTTAGATTTAATTTTGGCTCATTTGAATTCATTAGGGTCAAATGGGTTAAGTTGACCAATTTGATGAAATTGGCCAAATTGGTTTGGGTTGTGTTGGTTTGGGTTTAGTTGACCAATTGAAGATGATTGTAGGCTTTGTTTCAATTAATTTGGATTTAGTTTTGATTTAGGCCAACTTGAACCTTTAGGTTAATTTTAAGTCAATGGGTTCAATTGGGTCCAATCATGGCTTTGGTCAAGTTCAACAATCAATTTGGAATGAACTTGAGCCATTCATTGCAATTAATTTGGTTTATATTTTTATTTAAACCCATTTGGTCTCTTAGGTCAATTTGGGTCAACTTGGGTCAAGAGGGCCAATTGGGTTTGGTTTGACTCAATTGAAGGTCAAGTCATATTCAAATATTGATTTTGATTTGGTATGAATCATTAGTTTCAAGGGATTTGGCTTAGGTTGCAATTTGGCTAGTTTGGGTTCATATGGGTTAAGGGGTTGACTTGGTTAAATGACCAAGTTGACTTAGTTCGACCCAATTTGTGAAAATTGATCAACCTAAGGTGATCAACAATCATGATGGGAGGTTTTTATGGGCTTGGTTCAATCCAATTTGGGTAGGTTTAGAACTTGGCTCAAATAGGTCAAATTGGCCACTTTGGGTCAAGTGGACCAATTAGGTTTAGTTGGCTTGATTTTGGGTTGAGTTTGATTTAGTTGAGTTTATATATGGATTTGGAATTGATATATAAATTAAATTGCAATTAGCTTGGGTTCAAATGGGTTTTAGTTCATTTGAACATTTCAAGTCAAAAGGGTTAAGTTGGATTTGACTTGGGTTGCTTTTGGCTTGGCATAATGATTGTATATTTCATTTATATTTATGAATATGATCGAACGTATGATTGATTCATGAGAAAATCAATTGAATTTGGGTTTTGGAATGAAGGAATTTGGCTAAGTCCATGGAGTTGGGTCATGTGGCTTAGGTTTGGATTTTAATTTGGTTTGATGATTTAAATGTATATTTCATTTAAATTTGTGAAGATGATTGAAAATATGATTGATTTATAAGAAAATCAATTTTGTTTGACTTGATTTCGATTATTATTTGGCTAAGTCCATGGGATAGGTCATATGGCTTAGGAAGGGTTTTGATTTAATTTGATTTAGTTTTGACCATTTGAATGTAGATTTGATTTATATTTAGGAAGATGATGGAAGATATAAATTTATTATGAGAAAATCAATTAATTTTGGATTGATTTGGATTAAGTCCATGGGATAGGTCATATGGCTTAGGAAGGGTTTCAAGTTTGGATTTGATCATGGGCTTCAATAATTTGGTTTTGGAATTTGGGTTTTGATTTGGATTTAAAGTTGATGTTTGTGTTTGAGGTTTGGTTTGAGAAGGTGAACATGGATTGGATTTGGGTTGTAGGTAGGTGGATTATCCTAATCCCTAAGGCATAACCTAATCTATGGTTAACCCTTCTAAGTCATTAGCTTAGGTTAAGTGTTTACCTAATTGTTAGAAGTGTCTTTATAGGAAGTCTTAGTGTCTAGAAGACTCCTAAGTCTAAGATGGGAAGATTGAATCCACTCCAAAAGTGAGGTCAGGGCCTTAGCTCTATAGTTTCCCTTGAGATAGATGATTGGAAGATGAAACCAAGTTTCACATTATAGACTTCGGATACATCTTTCAATGCTTTCTTGGGAGACCATGGATACATGAGAACAATATAGTTCCATCCTCTCATTGTATGAAGTTTGTGAGAGGTGGAATCGTCTACTGTCAAATGAGATCTCAAGCCATTTAGAGTTCATATATAATGATGTGGCTTACTACACCTCAAAATCAACAAGTCTATTCTGAACTTGGCCAAAGTTTAAAATAAAATAAAAAAGAAAAGATAAAGAAAGAGAAAAGAAAAAAGAAAAAAAAAAGAAAATGAAAATGAAATAAAATAAAAGGAAATAGACTTGGAGGAGGAAGTGGAGCGACCTTAGATTCCACCAGTTCATTACTCCATTCAACATATGGGTAGGATGACTGACTCCACTGAGGCAGAGGAAGAGGAAGTTCAGGGTCCCAGGGGTGGAAAACCTCTTTACTGGCTAACCAACAAAAGATATGTCCCGACTACCGGATTACACCTATTATCCATATAGACTTAGAATCTAGTTCATAGGATGAGTCTTATATGGTTAGCAGCAAACATCTCTTCTTCTAGTAGATTCCCTTGGAGGTGACATTTGAGCTGATAGCGATGAGAAGGCAGGGATCAAAGAAAAGCATAAGTGTATCAAGTCTATATGTGAAATAGTTAGGCATCAATTGGGAACCTTAGCTCTAACCCCACATTCCTCTCAAAAAAGGAGGGTTTGGTAGTTAAGGAAAACCCCTAAGTCATCCAGGTATGAAGACTTCGAGGTTCTTTTGGAGCATCATCCTCAAGTCAAAGTTGATGTAGAACTTGAGGATGATTCATATAAATATTTAAATTACCTTTTGATTAGTACTTGCCTTGTGTTCATAATTTAAACAAAGAAATGGTTAATCCCACATACTTGGTCAAAGCAATTACAACTTGAAAGAATATGGAAGAACAAATGCAAAAGCTCTCAATCAAGACCGGGGACTAGGATTGACGTGGGTCCTGATGATGATGATTACTACTTAATCATCACCACTCATTTGGAATTTGATAGGTTCTTTTCAAATCACATTATTTGATATGAGGACGTGCTTAGAAATTTCAAATGATTTAGATGATTTTGAAGTCAAAGATGCATCACAGAGTTCAAGAAGAGATCAAGTCAACCATCGACGAGCTCAAGGAAATCAACTTAGGAACATCAGTTCTTTGTTGAATGAAATTGAAACCAATGACTTAGTTAGGCTATTGAGAGTTTAAGGACTACTTGCATGGAGTTATGAAAGATATGCCTAGATTACCTCTAACATAGCGATCCATAAACTAGCAATAGAGCATTTTAGCAAGCTCCTAGACACATGCAATTAGACATAGAACAATAGGTCATTTAAAGTGAAGAAATTCATCGATGTTGGCTTCAGGAAGAAAAATACCCCACTTGGTTGTAATGTCAGTTAAGAAAAGAATGGCCAAATTAACATATGCATCGATTTTAGAAATGTCCAAAAGATGAATTTCCTACCAATCTCAGGCGATGGTGGACATAGCCAAATCTCATGTAGTCTTCTATTTCATGGATGGCTCATGGAAATAACAAAATAAAGATGGCCCGAAGATGAAAGAAACACTACTTTTAGAACCATCATAATCTATTGCTATAAGGTCATGCCTTTCGCCTTAAAATGTTGGTGCTACATACTGAGCTATGACTCAAATCTTTGATGAACTCATTCATCATCAAGTTGAGTGCTATGTCGATGATCTCATGGTCAAAAGTTGAGAAAAGGAAGACCATCTCTTTGACTTGAGAGTAGTTTTTGAATAGTTAAGATAATTTAATCTCAAAATGAACCCCTGAAGTGTGCATTCAGAGTAACTTCAGGGAAATTCCTTGGGTTTATTGTTCAACACCAGGGAATCAAAATTGATCTAGAGAAGATCAAGGCAATATTAGAAATGCCACACCCTAAAAGTTTAACTCAACTCAGATCATTCCAAGGGCGGTTGGCATATCTAAGACACTTTATAGCCAACATATCAGGAAGATGTTAGCCATTATCAGTACTTGTCAAAAAGGATGCAAAGTACAAGTGGGATGATAAGTGTGAGCATGCCTTCGAAGACATCAAGCATTACCTAATGACACCGTCAGTTCTAGCAGCCTCTATCTTAGGAAAGAGACTCAAACTTTACATTATTACATTAGATAACTCCCTTGGGGCTTTGTTGGCCCAAGCCAATGACAAAGTGAAGGAAAATGCACTCTACTACCTTAGCCATCATCTAATCCCTACTGAAGCTAATTATACACCCATTGAGAAGCATTGCCTAGCTTTAATCTTGGCATCCCAAAAGCTACACCACTACATGCTTCCTCATAAGGTGAACTTAATCTCTAGGATCAATCCACTGGAGTATCTCATGACATAGGATGCTATCCGATGGTTGGACGATGGTCTTTGACCCTCTCCGCTTTAACATTACCTTCATTGCCTCCGTGCGGTGAAAGGACAAGCTAGCGATTTCTTAGCACACCCACTTCTGGACTCTCCACTTAGTGATGATCTCCCCGATGAACAAATCATGAACCTAGGGGATACTAGCATTCACCATTGATAAATGTACTTTGATGGTGCAACTTCCTCTCAAATAGGAGAAGAACCATAATATACTATTCCAAGAAAGGCAAGGGTAGGAATAGTTCTCTTAACTCTAGACATCGATGTGATGAGATTCTCATATCATCTATCCAATCCTTGCACCAATAATGAAGCTGAATATGAGGCTCTGATTGTCAGTCTGGAGTTAGCCATTACTCTAAGCATCCAGAACATCAACATCTTCGGGGATTCTCAGCTAGTTATCAACCAAATTGTTGGGTCCTATAAGGTTATAAAGCCCAAGATCCATCACTACCACAAGTACACCATGGAGTTATTGGCCTAAATCCTAGAGGTTACCATTTATAAGATTCCTCGAGGAGAGAATGTCATAGCGTATGCTTTAGCCAAGCTTGCCAAGGAGTTGGCATGTCTAGAAGATGAGTCCATATCAATAAAGGTCCAAAATAGACAAGTCTTATCCCTAATATTGAACT
Source organism: Cymbidium sinense (assembly GCA_021442155.1). Taxonomy (NCBI): domain Eukaryota; kingdom Viridiplantae; phylum Streptophyta; class Magnoliopsida; order Asparagales; family Orchidaceae; genus Cymbidium; species Cymbidium sinense. The sequence continues at coordinate 326,373,324 of CM038214.1, read as the reverse complement.
CATCAAAAGTACTCTCTTGAAGGGAGGTTGCCATTGCCAATAAGGATGAGGAGTTAGATTGGAGGCAACCATTCATGGATTACCTAAATAAAGGAAAACTACCTCAAGAGTAGTCTTAAGCCCATCAAATGAAGCAGAGAGCTCTTTCCTACACTCTTGTGGATGGTGTCTTGTACCGATGGTCTTTCAATCATATGTGGTTACGTTGTTTAGAAAAGCATGAAGCCCATAGAATCATGATCGAAGTACACTCAGGATTATGTGGAGCCAACCAATTGAGTCTGAAGATGAAAGCAAAGATTAAGAGACTAGGATACTACTGGCCATTGATGATCAAAGATTGTATGGATACGGCTAGGTGATGCCACCAATGTCAAATACATAGTGTGGTCCTACACCAACCATCCAACATTCTACATCCTACATTAGGCACATGGCCATTCAAGTGTTAGAATGCGACATAGTGGTCGATTGATCCTCCTTCTTCCAAGGGTCATAATTTCATCTTAGCGACTCTTTTCCAAATGGGTGAAGATGGTTCCGCTCAAAAAGGTCACATCTCAGTATGTGCTCCAATTTTTTAGGAACCATATCATATATAGTTTGAGTGCCTCGATGAATTATATCTGATAATGGTATTAAAAGCAAAGATCAACAACTTTTCCTAGAGACACAACATAGATTGGAGATATTCTTCCATTTACAGAGGGAAAATGGCTTAGAAGACTTCAACAAAACTCTCATCCAAATACTAAAGAAGACACTGAAGAATAACAACAACAATGGCATGAGCAATTAGTTGAAGCCTTGTGGGTCTGCACCACATATAGAACTCCAACTTAGTCTACTCCTTTCTCCTTCGTGTATGGGTCCGAAGTCATTCAACCATTAGAAGTCCAACTCCCATCACTAAGGATAGCTGTGGGTAGCAAGATCACAACAGAGCAGAACACCAAGTTGTAGTTAGAAGAGCTTGAAGGTTTTGAGGAGAGACACCTATGGGCCTGCCAAAACCTTGAGTTATAGAAAGCTAAAATGATTCAAGATCATAACAAGTTGGTCTATACTAGAGCTTTTCAAGTAGGAGAGCTTAGTTTAGCTCTAAGGAGACCGATTGTTGCCCTTTGTAAGATGGGAGGTAAGTTTGAACCCACTTGGGAAGGCCATTTTTCTATAGAGAAGGCCTACCAAGGAGGATCTTAATAACAATCATAAGGGAGAGCACCCATGCTTCTAATCGATGGGCTCTACTTAAAGAAATATTATAAAACATGTGTGAAAATAACTATCATCAATGAAAATTCCATTTTGAATTCAATCTCTTCCATGTTGAAAGTATTCTTATTTGTGAATCTGCCAAGATGTGTTTAGGTTAGGTGTAAAGAACCCTAGTGATGACCTATCCTTCATCAACACAACACAAACACAAACTACACAAACATATAAAATAAATACATATCTTTTATCTCAGGCTACTCTGAGTTGAGATAACGCCCCCAGTGGCACTCACTTAGTAGCTGCTCTAGGTCGGGATGACATGCTATCTTGGTAGTGTGTCACCCTAATTGTCTTCTTGCTTTGGAGGATGTAAGTCTGCTATGCTTTCCTTCCTTACTTGGCCACTACACACCGATGAGCGCTTGTTAGTTTGGTAGGCCTTACTGCATGGCCGATAAGCTACCTCATGTTGGCTTTATTTAAGAGGATGTGAGTCTACTATGCTTTTTTCTTGGATTAGCCTTCGTGCAGTGACTGGGTCAAGAATATTTGAGGTTTAGGATAAGTCCCCTAGTGGCTCCTTCCCTTCTGATTGCTTCAAGTCTAGGTTCAGTCCTTCCTCGGGGCTCCCCACTTAGTAGTCACTCTAAGTCAGATAGCATCTGTCTCACCGATGAAAGATAATCCTGATGATTAGTTCTACTTAGAAAGTTATAAGCCAACACACTTTCTTTCTAGATTGATCATTTGCGGGCACCTTAGGTTGGTTAGTTCTCACTATCTTTGATGGATACACCACTTATGTTGATGGACACCTTAGGTTGGTTGGTTCTCACACCTTAGGATACACCTCTCATGGCGATGTAAGTCGCTCATTCTCTTAGAGTTGGCCACTGTACACCTATAGGCTTACTTTTTTAGGGCTCAAGATAATGCCCCTAATAGCATCTCCCCTATGGGCACTATATTTGGATTACATCCTTTGCAACCCCATTTAGACACTACATGGGTTACTATCATATTAGACAGTTCCCCTTTCCTAGTAACCACCCCTATCATTGGAGAATCCATCTTATGGATGTGCAGATTCTCCCTAAGTCCAATAAATCTGAGATAGGTCAAGGCTGAGATAGCCCTTCTCGGTGTGGTCCTCGCCAAAAGGATCCACACAAACATATAAATAAAATATATTTTCACTTATGGATTAGAAGGACATCCCTAGCAGTACCTTTTCCCAACTAAGTATCCTATCTTTAGGGCAGTATTCAGCAAAACTCCCTATAAGAATTTCCTGACTACTCTTGAGTTGATATAAGTCCCTAGCGGCATTCACTCAGTAGTCATGCCTAAGTCAGGTTTGATCTGTTATGCTACCAACAAGTCACCCTAGCGATTGTTCCCTACTTTAGAAGATGAAAGTCTACTATGCCTTCTTCCTAGCACAGGCATTGCACACGGAAAGGTAACCCTTTATATTGGCTAGCTCTATCCCATGGCCAGTAGACTATCCTTTTGGATTTGAAAATTAAAGATAGGACAAGTCTGATATAGCACCTTCTCTGTGGGTCCATCCAACATCGACAAGGTCCATAAATTAAATCTATCAAATTTGATCTAGCTCAGATCCCCAGAGGACATGCTCTCAATTCAAAATCAAACTAAACAAAATAAACATATCAAATCACCTGAAATTAAGATAAAATTAATCCTGAATATTTTTGATTTGACATAAGTCCCTAGGGGCATTCACTCAATAGTCTCCTTATGTAAGGTATAATTTATTGTGCATCCAACAGGTCACCTCAGTAGTTGTTCCTCACTTTGGAAGATGTAAGTCTGCTACGCCTTCTTCTTAGCATAGCCATTGCACCCAGTAGCTATCGACTTAGGTTAATTTGCTTCCCCTACAATTGGAGTTAAATTAAACCCTTCTCCCCCATGGAGCCCCAAATCATAAATAAACAAGTCAAGCAAACAAATCAAATTCAAAACCAACCTCCCCAATGGAGCCAAATTAAACCAACTCCCCAGTAGAGTATAAATCAAAGAAATCCAAACAAACTCTTATCCCAAGTGGATATATCCCCAAACAAATCTATGAAATCAAACTCAAATCCCAATCCCAGTGGATCACCCAAACCTGCTTCCTTAGTGGAAGGTTCATATACCCGATCTTCAGCAGACTTGAGCCCATATCTCTAGCATATATGGCTCCACATTAATTAAAATAAAACAAATTAAAGTCAATTCGATGTTAATCCCCGCTGGATTATAGATTTTTATCCCCAATGGATCTTTTTTCCAAAAATCATATAATCAAATCAAATTCAAACCTTATCCCCAATAGATTTTCTTCTTCTATGCCCTCGACATAGACCTCTCACATGTCATGTCCAATGCATATGTGATCCCCTACTGGATCTCCCTCTATGTCCTTGACATGGAATTCTCATCAAATCTTATTTCTTCTCTTATGCATACCTTTAATACTTCAACCAAAATCCTAATAATGTATTCATTCAAATTACATCATCTTAACATTGTAATCAACATTTTATGATTTATGATGGTGCAAGCTCAAACTAACTATACAATATCATGCTAAACATATTATAGTGTGAATTAACACACTATATTATATTATAATATATGATGTTATAATATAATTAGCTATAATATAATATATTGTCTAACATTACACCTCATTAGAATCACTTAAAAGGAACAAATAACAAAATTTTCTCAAAATATGAATAATGTTCATTTTGGATGTAAAATTGTTATTTTTCTATTAGAAATGGTACAAAATAGCATAATTTTGGTGTTGCTTCTTAGTGTGTGCCATGAATTTGGCCAAACTCTTCCATCTCAACCTTCAAATTAACATTCTTGTGAGTTTTGACCCAATGTATTATAACAGAAGTAAAACATACTAAAATGTACAATAACATTAGTAAACACCACCACATTCATAAATATGTTAAGTTATATTGTTATGTACATTATATTTTAATATGCTTTCATATAATATATTATCTCACATTACACCTTGAAATGAATCACTTTAAGCAAAAAAATATATAAAATTTGGTTGAAAATGAACATTTATGTTGGATGCAAAATTCCATTCTTTTGATTAAATGACACACCATAGCACACCCTAATGATGTTCCCTAAAGCATAATTTAAATTTGGTTAAATCCCATCATCTCAGCCTATAAATAAGTGTTTTTATGATTTAAACCAGTACAAACTCAACTATATCATACTATAACAAACTAAAATATGCTAAACAACAAGTAGTAATACACAATATGCTATAATGCATGATGCTACCTATGTTATGGCATTATATTATAATACTATACATATTATATTATATTATATTGCATATCACATCACAAAAGATTGCTTAAGATAAAAAATCATAAAATTAGTCTAAATAATAAAAAACTATATATTTTAGTCATTTCACTTACATATTTTAAATTGAAAAAATATATTATGATGCCATGCTCTACCTATTATGAATTTGGCCAAATTCCACCATTTTAAAGTCTAAATCAACATTTTTATAAATAATGCTAGTGTAGGCTTGACTACATGATTGTAAAATTGTAAAAGAATTTAAAATGTGTTGAACAATATATTATGATATATGATGTTATACTATGCTACAACATATAATATTTATTTTGAATAAAAAATCTTACATTTTAGACTACAAGTGGCATAGCACACCTTTGGTACTACTAATTCCCACTTCACATAAAATAAAGTTCATCATCTAATTTATTAAATTAATATTTTTATGATTTATATTAATATAAATTATAGGGCACAATACCATATTATACTAAAACATTTCAAAACACCTTAAAACATCCAAAACATCACTACATGCTCAAATATATGATGCTACATTATACGATAATATATGATATTATAATATGATTTAGGGTTAGGGTTTAGGGTATTCAAATCTCTAATAGTCAAGGGAAAGCCTCTTGAGCACATTTTCCTTAGCTACCATAATTATGTTAGGATTAGGTCATTTGTTAGAACTACTCTAATGACATCTTTATTCTAAGATTTAGGGTTTAAGGTCAGATTTAGGGTTAGTTTAGGGTTACTTTAGGGTTTAGGGTTTAGGGTTTGGGGTTTTAGGGTTTAGGATTTTGGGTTATAGGTTTTAGGTTTTAAGGTTTATGGTTTTGAGTTTAGTTTTGGTTTAGGGTTTAGAGTTTAGGGTTAGGGTTTAGGGTTTAGGGTTTAGGGTTTAGTGTTTAGGGTTTACATTTTAGGGTTTAGTGTTTAGGGTTTAGGGTTTAGGATTAAGGGTTTAGGCTTTAGTTTTTAGGGTTTAGAGTTTTTAGCATTTAGGGTTTAGGGTTTAGGGTTTACGGTTTAGGTTTAGGGTTTAGGTTTTAGGTTTAGGGTTTAAGTTTTAGTTTAGGGTTTAAGGTTTAGGGTTTAGGGTTTAGGTTTAAGGTTTTTTTTAATAGAGAACAAATTGATTCAACATTTCTTCTTTTTTGATTTCATCAAGTAGCACCCCAAGTTTTTTAAGACATAGCGGCGACATTGATAAAAATGATCACCCATAGAGCAAATCAAAATCCTAGATATAACTAGAACCATCTCTACTATAAAGACACAATTCCATAAGCGGTAGATGATTGGCCATTCTTTAGTTTCTCCGGTTCCCATGAACCACCCCCCCCTCGGTGGTGGGATCATCATATCTTCGATGTCTACCTCTGCCACCACCATTGATGTAACCTTCATTGCTCCTCCCACTTCCATAACCATTGTTGCTCTGACAATCACCACTATATCCACTAGCATGATCCCCCACCACCACTGCGATAATCGCCACCTCCACCTTCTCCTCCACTGCCAGATCTAAAAGAGCCTAGTCGATAGTGATGTTTTTTCATCAAGGTTCTTCTTAGGGTTTAGGGTTAATTTAGGGTTAGTTTAGGATTTAGGGTTTAGGGTTTGGGGTTTAAAGTTTAGGGTTGTAGGTTTTAGGGTTTAGGGTTTAGGGTTTAGAGTTTAGGGTTTTAGAGTTTAGGGTTTAGGGTTTAGGGTTTAGGGTTTATGACTTAGGGTTTAGGGTTTAGGGTTTTAGGGTTTAGGGTTGTAGGTTTAGAGTTGTAGGTTTAAGGTTAGTTTGAGGTAGGGTTTATGGTTTAGGGTTTAGTGTTTAGGGTTTAAGGTTTAGGATTTAAGGTTTAGGGTTTTTTTAAAAAAGTAAGTAAACTAGTAGGTTTAGGTTTATTTAATTCATTTTTCATTTATTTGAGTTTATTAAATTTTTTATTTTTATTTACTTTTATTTTTTATTTTTACTTAGTTTAGTTTATTTATTTTAGGTTTATTTATTTTAGTTTAGGTTTTTTTTAGCTTATTTTTTAGGTTTAGGTTTATTTTTTAGTTGAGTTTTATTTTTATTTTATTTTTTATGTTTAAGTTTTATTTTTTATTTTTAGGTTTAGGTTTAGGATTTTCTTTTACTTTTTTAGGTTTAGGTTTCAAGTTTTTATTTTTGGTTTATTTTTATGTTTTATTTTTTAGTTTAGGTTTAGGTTTACTTTTAGTTTATTTTATTTTATTTAGTTTAGGATTTGGTTTAGGTTTACTTTATTTTATGTTTAGGTTTAGGTTTTATTTATTTTAGTTTAGTTTATTTTAGTTTAGGTTTAGGTTTATTTTATTCTTATTTTAGGTTTAGGTTTTTTTTAGTTTAAGGTTTTGGTTTTATTTATTATTTATTTTTAGGTTTATTTTTAGGTTTATTTTTTAGGTTTAGGTTTTTATTTAGTTTTTCTTTTATTTATTTAGGTTTTTGATTTTTTTAGTTTAGTTTAGGTTCTTATTTCTTTTATTTTAGTTTAGTTTTTAGTTTTTTATTTTTTCTTTTTAGGTTTAGGTTTAGGTTTAGGTTTAGGTTTTAGTTTATGTTTGTATTTTATTTTATTTTATTTTTGAATTTATTTTGGTTTAGGTTTTTTATATATTTTATTGT